>CDFI01105923.1:1202-13330 GCA_000826405.1 Acanthamoeba divionensis | reverse complement strand
ATTGAATTGAGCCAAAAGGATTTATTATTGTTGTTGTTCATTACCTTAATTTTTGGCAGCATTTCCTTCATCTTTTGGGATACTTCGTTCAATCGTCGTTTCTCTCTTGTTGCTTCATATTGGTCAAGAAGGCCATGAATGATCTTCAGCTCGGCCAAAGCAGAACGCAAAGAGGTGGTGGCGGTGTTTACAGGGACAGAATCCATCCTGATCCAAGAGAAATGTTGCAGTCAATCAATCAATCAATCAGTGGTCCAAATAGAACCAACTGCGTGGACAATCAACAAAATCAGGCCTGTTTTTGCAAGCTTGTCTGTGTGTTTGCAATCTTGGTTCTTTCTTTCAGAACTCAGAAGAAAATGAAAAAAAAAAAGGCTTATATTCCTGCCCCTCCCCCTTTCGGACTGAGGAGGGTTCGTTCACGTTTCGTACAATGCGTGGGGGGGGGAGGGCAAGGGCGTGGCGATATCCTTTTGGCGACGCCCGTTCACGCCAATTCGCCCCTTTGTTGGTGTGTGTGTGTGCTGGTTTGTTGTTTGTCTTTGTGTGTTTTTTTTTTGTTTTTTTTTTGGGTCTCTTCTTTCTTTGGCTTTCTTCTTCTGCTTCTTCTGTTGCAGCAACACACAAAGAAGAGACTTTTCAGTTGGTCAAGGCCTATCTCTCTACTCTGGGCCCTTTCCACACTTGCTTTTCCATTCCTTTTCAGCACCGTGGTGCTGACGCGTCTGGTGAGGTGAGGGTGTGTGTATTTGTTCGTTTTCCTTTGAAATAATTATATGTCATCGTATTGATTTCAGTCTTGGTGCCAAAGACTTGTCTTTCGTTTCGTTTGCTGACAAAACAACCTCAACAGATATTGATAGATTTTGAGCGCTGACATCAGCCCCGCCTCTTCACAGAGATGAGCAAAATGCCGCTCACCCAATCAATTGGCCTCGAGCAGCTCTCCCAGTATTTCCATTTGCCCATTAATGCTGTGGCCAAGGAATTAGGCGTCTGCGCCACCGTGTTGAAGAAAATTTGCAGGTAGGCACCTTGTTTCTTCATTTTGCCTAAGATCATCCTAAATAAACCTCCGTGCGCCTAGGCGAAATGGGATTCCTAGATGGCCACACAGAAAAATTAAAAGCCTTGACAAAATGATCAGTACCCTGGAGAACACGGTGCCAAAGAATTCAGAGGATGAAGAAAGAATTAAGCAAGAAATAGCCACATTAAAGAACAAAAAGAAGTTTTTGATATTGTACGTACACGCACGAAAGGCTGATTGTTCCACATTGAATCGATCAATTAATAATACCCCCCCCTCTCAACAACTCTATTCAACGTAAAAGGAATCCAAACGTTCTCGTGAAGACAAAGAAAACGCACACACCAGCAAAGAAGAAGAGAAAAACAACCAAAAAAGGAGCAAAAGAGATCGAAATTGAAGAGCCCGAAGAACAAGAATCGCCCGAAGAAGCGGCACTGGCCAGCAGTTGGAAAGAGGGCCCCTTCTCCAAGAACGAGTTGCTTGATCTCAATTCCCCACTCTCTGATGCTTTACTGATGAAGCCTAGCCCTTTACAACAGCTGCCCACAGTTCCTATGCCCTGTGCTCCTCCCAATGTAGGTGTTACACGAAATATGATGGGAAAGCAACACCAAATGATGGCCTGGCCTGGACCCTTCCAGACAAAACAAACGCCCCACATGTACCCTCACCCATACCCGCCGCCATCAGCACACCTCGTTCCGGCCAAGGGAAATAGCTCTGCATTCTCGGTCTCCGCCAAGCTGCCCGAACTGACTGCAGACGAGCAGGCAGCAGCGATCTTTCACCATCACCACCATCATCATCATCACCATCACCACCATCAACAAAATTCAATGCTTGCTGCTGCACACTCTGCCAGTGCATCAGGTTCAGGAGTTGGTGGAAGCCGACCTATGGCTTCAGCTAAGTTCGAAACACTAGAGCCCAGCGGATACATGATCAACCCAATTCTCTTTACTACCCAAGAGGGCGTTCATCCACTCAAGCACACAGCTAACGGCCAACCATCAGACGACTGGAAGGACAAGATGCCATCGTGGTACACAAGCGATCTCTCACAGGGTGCGGATAAAACATGCGCTTTGGGTGTTGTACAGAATGGAGACGGTGTTGGTGGAGCGATGGGCCCGATGGTGGGGCCAGCGATTCATGACGAGGATCTCTCTGACCACGATGCTGGAGGCTCTGGTAGCGCAAGCGGAAACGGGGGTAGCGGAGCTAATGTTTCTGGGAGCAGTACTGTTGGCGGCGGAGCAGGTGGTGCTGGTACAATATCCTCTCCCACATCTGCTGCATCAGACAACGAGCCGCCTTCACTCTTCACGACAGGTGCTGATACAGGAGATGACCTGCTCGATGCACTCGACACGTCGTCTTTTCTCAGTTGAAAGGAATGGCAAGGCTCAAAAAACATGAAGATAGTGCATTTCACACAGACACACGAGGACACGTATATATCTATATATATTATATAGTATACAGCCCATAAGAGGATGTGGAGCCAATCACAGAGCAACCCATCGGCCAGCGACGCATGAGAGTATGACTTCAGTGCGCCGCCTGCACGGTGCTGTGCTCACACAAGTTCAACTCGCATATGCACACGCAAGATTTGGTGATGTGTATGTGTGAAGTACGAGATGGGCGGTGGTAATGAGATGTGCGTCATCAATCTTGTTCTTAGATTGGAATGAGTGCTGCTGCAAACACTCTGGCTTCGAGAGAGTAATCATATCTTCACTCATCATTATTCACGGCCACACACAAACAAATACTTGAAACAAACAAAACCCAAAACAAAAGAAACATCGCAGGGCTTGTGTGCTTTTGAGAGAGAGAGAGAGAAGAGAGAACATGGGGCCTTTACCATGGTTGTTGGCAGAAAAAAGAGAGCAAATAGCGTACTGGGTGAATTCCTTTTCATTAAAATCACAACATGAACACACACCATCAAGAAGAGCTTTAAAAGTTTATTTTCAGAGAGAGAGAGAGAGAAAGGGACAAGCCTTCAGGGTTTTGTCATTAAATAGAATACTAAACATTAATGTAAGGTGGCTCAGCCCTTGATGACAAGCTGCTCTTCTTTCCTGCGGTAGTTAACTGCCTGCCTTCTTGGCGGTTTGTGCTCCAGCCCCAGGTAGTCGGATGAGTCCATCAGCTTTGTAGCAATGCCTACATGACGAGCTCAGTTTGTTAACAACGTAATGAAAATACACTCTCAGAGGGGGAGTTCATTTTGTTTTTTTAACATATCAGGGCCAAAAAAAAAGGTTGAAAAAAAACCGTACATGTGTCATCATCTATGGGCTGAGGTTTGCCGAGGAAAGAGACAACATTGAATTTCCATGGCGCAAACTCTTCGTCGGGTATGTCCAGCTTTTGTTGAATCCTCTTCTTGGTCTCTGCAAACTTCTCAGACTACGTTACCAGAGTGGTCACGAAAAAGAAAGAAAGAAAGGTATTTTGCACAATTCAGTAACTATGACCCAAATACAGGAATTCAATAATAATAACATTCAGAGAGAGAAAGAGAGAGGTGTGAGTATCACCTTAGGCACAATGAGATAGAACGGGTTGCCAAAAGTGTGGGTAATGGGCGGGTCGCGATAAATGTGGCACACTTGTATCTTCTTTGAGCCCTTCTCCTTCTTCAACTCCTCATCTGGTATTTCCTATCATCATCGAATATTGTACAATATTTTGCATTGTTACTATTTAATCACAAATAAAACACTAAGTCGCAGGAAAATGTTTCTGATGGGGAGGGGTTGCTTTCACCTCCGCTCTAAGAGTGGTATACTCTGTGTAGCCCGTTGTGCGTTCTTCAGGTTGAAGCACGCGATAGATCTTGTTGTTGTGCACTAAGCACGTGTGTGTGTGTGAGAGAGAGAGAGGATAAATAAATTTTGATTTTGGTCAGAGAGCAGAGAGAGATTGGTGCTTGCCTTCCATGATGCGTATATCATTGGCCGGTTTTGCGGAGAGGGCTTCTTTGAGCTTGGCTATCACATCCGCAAAGTGAGAAGTCTTGGGTACAAGGATATTGTGGGAGCTCTCAAGCGTGACCTTGCTGCTGTACCAGTCAACCTTTAGAAGCTTGTTGTTCTCGAGCTCGCTCAGAGTCATATCCAGCTTCTCAAAATAAAGAATGTCTGACAACACCTTCTTAGGATTATATGGATTTGCCAACCTGAAGGAAATGGTAAAATTGATAAGTGAAACAAACAGGCCATAAAGACACAGCTTCAAAAATTCTAATGAATTTTAAGCACATACATTTCAGTAAGAGTCATCGTAGGGCTGGATTTGATGGGCTGCATGCGGGGCTTGTTGTACATAGCCGAGTGCTGGGTAAGGCGTATCTTGGCGGCATCACAGTGGATCTGAGTAGCAAGTTGCTCCACAGTATCTTTGTAGATCATGTCTCTGGATAGCTCCAGTACACAGACATCCTCGTTAGGCGCCTCTAAGGCACGGAAATGAACCAATACCCTGTAACAAATGCATATCAGAAAGTGACGTTTGCATAAGCGAGGTTAAGAGGTTAACAAATAGGGCTAACTGACCTATTAAGCATGTATGTGTAGTGTGCAGGAGCAAGGGGACGCTTAGGGGTGGCGTCAGGAAGAACGGGCTTCTGGAAACAGATGATGTCTCCGTTTCCTAACTCCGCATCTGCAAAGCTATCTGTCTGCTTCAATGGTTCCACCATCGTCGGCTTTATCTCCTCTGTCCAAAGTTGGAGGTGGACAAACAAGTTAAATTTGCACTAACAGAGGGAATTACAAGGAAGTGTACCAAAGAAAAGCAGCTCTTGATCTTCGGAGAAGCCCATGTACTGGTTGAGCGTAGGCACCACTGTGGCCATCTTGTCTGCTGCCTTCACAAACAAATAGGTAACATACCTGAAAAGCGAGAGAACACACACAAGCCAGTTACAATCAGCTACTGTTCTCTTGGCTACATGCAGAAAAAGGTCGAGTATCTAAATCTTAAGAAGTACGTACCGGAGAGTTTCGTTGACGGGATCATAATATTTAAAGAACATGATAGCATCTTGCTGTGTGTGTGGCGCAAACAGTTTGGCCTCCTCTGTTTCGTCAGGAGGTGCTTGGGACGCTTCCATGAACAATTTAATATCAGCAGCGTTCTTTTTGGCCAGCTTCTCCAGCGCTATCGAGAGGTGAACACACAACATGTTATTTTGAATAGTCTTTCTCTATGATGTGAGGAAAAGTGTACGTAAATCCAGGTCCTTAGGGGTATAGGGTTCGTCTGGTCGTATGGTGCGGTTGCGACGGCTGGGGCACGACCAGTATCGCTGGCGCTGTGCAGGAATCTTGAAGAATTCCTCTGCGATGGCCTTCACATTTGCGTATCACGTTAGAGCTTTCAAGTTAGTAATTCGCCTGTTTTGTTAATTTGTTGTTGACATTCTTGTAACTGGAGATTGATACATCACCTTGAAGTCTTTCAAAGTGCTACTCTTCTTTACTTTGAAGGATTTAGCTTGATCGAATTCGCACAGATCAGTTTCTGTCCATTGTTCAAAGTCTTGCACTGTGGCAACTCTTAATTTGAGATACAGATGGGCTTCGGCAAGTTCCTTCTTTTTGGCGGCCTAAGTGCAACAATCGTGAGCAAAGTTGTTTCTAGGGGATAGATTATTTTTTTATCTGTACCTTTTCAGCCTCTTCTTGCTCAAACCTCTCCTCAAGGTGAGAGGGAATTTCCGCTTGCTCAACAGGAGCTAGCACTTGCTCCCTGTCTGAGTCTCGAATATACAATAACATGTCTACACCACGGTGTCAAGGTAATTATGTAATACACAAGAAGGAGGAAGAGAGCAGGAACAGAAATGAACAGCATAAATTGGATACAGGCGTTAGCGGTTTTGGGGTAAGAGGTGACCATTTTTTTCCCCATGTAGCCAGTGATCACTCGCTGAGTTTCTCCACCAAAAGTGTTTTCAAATACCTCCTTCTTCCGTGCCTTAGTCACACGCTCGTCATCAAACTTGAACCACTGCATCTTGGTTGTTGGCCTCACGTACGCATAGTAGTGACCACCGTGCACGTCTCCGTTGTGTACCAATACACTGTACATAAACGCATTCAATGAAGAGAAAATTATTTAAGAGAATACAGGAATTCCGTACGCATAGAGGCGATAAAGGGGCTTTATGGAGAGATCGGCATCTTTGGTGAGGTATCGGCGCATGTTGAGAGTGCTTGGAAACTCGAAGCGGTCGTTGATTTTGTAATTTCTATCCTTCTGGTAGTCATATACGAATCGCTTCAAGTGTAGCTCCAAAACTGGCGGCAAAGACTGGAAGAGACAGCCTTTGGTAGCGTCCTACAAAATATGAATGAGAAATGAGACTGGTGCAGCATAATGATCGTTGGTGTTTGACCACAAAGAAGCCTTTCTGCACATGTACCTGTAGACCATGCTGTCCAGCATCATACTTATTTTCGCCTGTAAGCGTTTCAACTGCACAATAGTGAGCTAAAGCTGCATGAACATCTTTCAGACCCTTCACGTCCAATGAAATATCTGTGACGAAATGAAATGTTTAGTAAACCGGAATATTTTGGTCGCAGCTCATTTACTTTCGGCGTTCAGCCAATCATATCAGCAGGATTCAAAATTACAAAGAAAACATGAAACTTACCATAGAAGGTTTCCACTCGAGAAGACTCATAGTCTACATTTATACACTTTATGTAATTGTAGACTTTGCCTCTGAACAGCTTCTCCACGATCCCTTCAGAAATTGTTCCTTTCATTTTCTCTTCCAGATTGTCGCAAAAGACTCTATTCAATTCCTGAAGAGGAATAGAGCTGTGAGCTGTTGCAACTACAACACTTAACAAAACAAACCGAAGAAAGGACTGCTTCACTGTATACACTACCTGGACGTCATGCTGTACAAAAGAGTCTCGGCGGTTCCATCCAAATGATGCAGTCAACTCCTTAGTGCCAACAGCACGCATACCAAACTGCAACCTGTAAAAGACGCGCTGAAGTGCCAAAGGAATACTCTTTGTAGGGACGTCATTTTGCGTTGGCAAATGGTATACCGCCTGAAGACAACACATGATAAATTACACAACGCCAAAAACATGCATGTGGTGATATGGGATGTCACGCACTCTCCGGAACGCTCCTATGTGGAGTAGGGCCTGTAAGAGAGAATTCATGTAGCATGTGGCACCCTGATTTTTCAGTCCTACGAAGCCAGTCTCTTTCTTAGAATCCCAGCTGCGAAAAGACAAATTTCAAGTTAGGCATTCATTTGCTTTGATGTACAGAGAGCCGAGGGTATGCATACCTGGCCCAAGGCCATCCGCGAGATTCCTGCATTGATTTGGTGTCCACCTAAAGAAAAGGAAACAACATCAATAATCGGTTTCACAAAGAAAGCAAGGAAAAGCAATAAAGAAAGAAAATGGATTGCACTTGCCTCCACATTGATATGAACAGAATCATCGACTATAAAACCAGGCTCTTTCAACTCACTCAACGAAATGAAGCTATTAAAACCCCAATCGGCCGCTCTGTATTTCGTCGGGATTGGAGGTAAATCCTGACGTTAAACTTGAGGGATCTAGATATTTGATTGCAGTTGTTATACTTACGCGGCCCTAAATGTGTGAAGAACAGGACGGCTCAAAGATTTGCTACTGTCCTGTTGCAGACCAAGACAAAATAATTATAAATAGTACCTTGCAAAAGGCTCAGACAATTTGAGATCTTCTCGTAGATATGAGGGATGGAAAATAAAGCTATTTCTTCTTCTTTTTCTACGTTTTGTAAGTAGAGGGGGTTAAGAGAAAGGAACCTTGTGGTTGATCATAGTGATGGTGAACTGAGCAGTGCGCGCCCATCCAGGAGGGAGAAATTTGGCTTCGTAGACGGCAAGATAGATAGCCACAGAGTCTGTAGCCGTAGGATGTACAGAGTTACCTCGTGGATACAGAAGCACCTGCCTGCAATAGAATTGTTTTTGTTGGGGAGGCAAGAAAACTTATTAATCAGTATGAATTGTTCGCGTTCAGAGCGAATTGACACATTACCATTGCTGTCCACCAGCCGTAAAAGGTTCTGAGAGCTGCTTTTCCTTCAATCTGGACCACTTGGACACGACCCAGTTGAACTGGCCCAGTTCTGATTTCTCTTCTTCCTCTTCCTCTTCTTCCTCTTCTTCTTCCTCCTCCTCATCTTCGATATCCATATCTTTGCTGGCCTGATTGTCTTCTTTCGTGTTGTTCTCCTTCAAGTCGGGCATCTCCACCTCAGCCGTGGGATTGGCGTTGCCATTGTCTGTATTTGTGGTAGAAGTCATGTTGGCAGTAGTGTTGGCAGTGGTCTCGGCAGCGTCCTTCTTGGAGGACTTCTTCTTTCTTAAAAGCATCATCTCTGCGCGCGAAGAATACAAAGAATTCAGAGAAAGGTGGGCTGAGACACGGGGGGGAGGGGGCAAGTTATTTGGTTCTAGATGAGTGTAGTTAGTGTTATATAGTTTTTGTGGGCAGGCACACCAGGTGTGGACGCACTAGTTGTACTGCACTGTAGCAGCAAATAATAATAATAATAAATTGAATCAAGAGAAGGTGGTGGTGCTTCGTGTGTTGTGTTGGGTGCAGTGAGCGGTTCGGTGAGGTGGTGTCGTGCGATCCCCCCCCCCAACGAGAGAAACTAATTCAGCAAAAGGCCAAAGGGCAGCCATCTTAAATAAGTTGGGGGGGGGAGGGCTGCGTCTTTTTTTTGGCAAAGAAGCAACCTGCCTCCCTCTGAGATTTCATCTGATGCCACGCGTCCATATCAATGATGGTGATGAGGAGGAGGAGGAGGGAGGAGGAGGAGGGGAGGTTACGATCTATCTATCTATCTTTTTGGAACACAAACACTGGCCAACGTCGCTGCAAGCGTCCCAATTCGAATTGGGACTTGGGGGGGGGGGAAATCACACACACAGAGAGAGAGAGAGAGAGAAGGAATGACATTATAAATAGATCATTGATTGGATTTCCACATTATCATCATCATCATCATCATTGGTTTGATATCACCTTGCTCACGTGTGGCGTGAGGATGAGGCCCTCTCGCTTTATCTTTTTCAATATAAAGTCGACCCTTGCCTGAGAGTCGTTCATTTTGAGTAGCTTCATCTTGGACAGGATGAAGGGGAGAAGGAAGGATGATGAAGAAGAGCCGTCGTCGTCGTTGTTGTTGAACCTGCTGGGCTTCCATTCTCCTTCCCTGACTCTTGAACATTTCCTGTCTACTATGGCCAAATGAAAGTAGATGAGCTGATTATATATCATACTTCTCTCCTTGAGCTTGTTGTCTGTGTTCCCATCACTCATTCTCCACACTGCTCTTCTGATGCCGTCGTAGGGCCCTTCTACGAGGCGCTGCTTCTCGTAAGCTGTCATCCAGCCATTCGTAACAAACTCTTCAGCCAGCTGGTGAAGCATCGACTGGACTGGTAGTATGTCCATCCTCCGCAGCATGATATCATAGACAACTTCCATCACTTTATCCAACATTTTATTCCTGCCATAGCAATAGACCAGTACTGACCATGTGGCCAAGTCAGGCTTGTCGTCTCTCATAATCTGGAATATATGTTTTTTGTCAAATTAGAATTCTAGACTAGTTCATGTTATATCGCCATAAAACGAACTAAATGATCTGATATTCGTTTTTTTGGGGATCTTAAAGTAATAAATGAGATATATATATATATATATATATATATAGAGAGAGAGAGAGAGAGAGAGAGAGAGAGAGCATAGGAAGGGCTGTTACTGCTAAGATGTTACCTGGTCGAAGACTTGTTCCATTTCGGTAATTTTGCCCTGTATGCCGTAGAGATACATAAGGCTGTTGCTGAAGAAGATGGAACCGAGGTCGCTCTCTTGCCTCAGATGATTGTAAAAGTCCAGCACGCTCTTGGCCTCCTCGTCGAAGTCCTTCCGCTTGTTACGAAGTGATGCCACTAGCACAGATATGGTCAAACGGTTGGGCTGCACGCTGTCCTGTTGCATGCAGGAAAGCACATCCAAAATCTTTTGATAAAAGTACTCCCCGTCCCAAGCAGAATCCATACCTATTGTGTGTGTGTATATATATATATATATGAGAGAGAGAGAGAGAGAGAGAGAGAGAGAGAGAGAGAAGCCAGAAAAGAAAAGAAAAGAAAAGAAAATGGCAGGGGAAGGAGTATCAATAGAAGTAGTACCATTTCTGGATGCTCTTGCAAATAAGAGGGTGGAGTGCCGATGGATAGCTGTGATAAGATTCGTGTAGAGGACGACGCTGCGTTGTAGCTGATGGTCCTCATTGCGCATTATCTCAAATAATTCCAGCGCCTTCTCCATGTCTGCATAACGGGCGCATTGCATCATTACGATCTCATAGGAACTCACGTCAACCATACTTTTGCCGTTGAAGTTTCTCATTAAATTCAGCAGTTGGAAGGATTTGTCTCTACCCCCAGAATGCCATGCTCTCTGGCGCATTTGATTGAGCTCGTGCATATTCTTTCCTACCATCTCTCTGGCGGGTGGGTTGTCGCATTTAAGAAGGAAGATATTGAAAATGGAGGTATCACAATCAACTCCATCAGCTGCCATTTCACGCAGAATTGATGAAACATCCTCCAAGCTGCATAGCTTCACTAACTCTCTGTAGATTGTTATGTGTCTTTCAACTTGGTCCTGACGCATCATGGATAGGATAGGCTTGACCTGGTCAAACTTTTTTTCTTTAATCGCACAGTTTGTCATAACCCAAACTACTCTATTGTCTGGTTTTATACCGTGAGATCTCATTTCTTGGATCAATTCCACACAAGTATCATACGAGGTGCAATAATTTAGTAGAATTTTGAACAGAGACTTGTTGCATAGAATACCGAGCGAATTCGGCAGGCTTGAAGAGGGAGAAGAGCGTTAGTGAAATAAAGAAAAAGAAGAGTGAGAAGAAACATACTTGCGAACAAACTGTCTGGCCAGATCAAAGCCGTCATGCTTACAATAGACATCAATCATAGCTTTTAGCGGCTTGATTCCAATTGGTGCCTGTTATAAGAAATTCAATTATTGCAAGAGAGAAGAGAGTGGCAGAGGTCACAATCCTTAACTTACCTGATGTTTACTGCTTTGTATCATTTCATGGAGCATTTTCTCAGCGTGGACAATAGGCAACTCGTTTTTTGGGCATGTAGAAATGAGATGTGTGAAGATGGTCGCATTGCCATGCATACCCATCGACCGCATGAGGTAATAGCAGCTCATCATGTTTTCTGCATCGCCTGACATAGCCAACTCAAATTAGTATGATAGCGGCTATAGACCTCTCAAGCAGGAATGCACTTACCTGCATTAGAGAGTGTAGTTATAAGAGCAGTAAAGGTGGCTTGATTGGGCTCTAAATTGGCCTCTGGCATCCTATGTAAAAATAGCTCAAGGGCCACATAAGGTGGTGAGCTGCGTTCTAAGTAATCATGTGACATAAAATGATAAATAGTACCTGTGAAATGCAAAGAGAGCCCGTTGGGGGTCGTCGCAGCTAGAAATGAATGAGTTAACCAGTTCTGTGTCTGCTTCCATACCAGCCAGTGTGATCTGGCTCCACAAGCGACTCGCACGACCCTCTTGACCTAGCCTGTTATCAATACATGTATTTGTATTAGCAGGATACAAGCCCGCCCATCATTCGTATCCAAAAAATAAAGCGTAGGACGTGTACTTGTGGCATATTGACAACAGAGTCGTGTAGGTTTTCAGCGAGGGCGCTAATCCGATGCTGCGCATACCCTCAAAGGTATCAAACGCCCTCTGGCTCACAAAATAAAACGTCAGAGAAGGGAACAATAGAGGGCAGATTTCTCTATTAGCCCCCGAGAAATGGGAAGGTATATTTGATTACATCTATATCGCCAACGTCCCCACAAAATCGTATTAGTTGCGTAAGAGTCTCTACACTGGGACAACGCTCTACCTTCTTGCTGATGAATCTTGGAGGGTTTGTTTGGGAGGTGAGTATGAGAAAGTTTACCATGCTTTAACGTTAATCAACA
>CDFI01105913.1:4865-78364 GCA_000826405.1 Acanthamoeba divionensis | reverse complement strand
GGCTGGTTGGCTAACTATACCCCCGGCCCAATGACTGAATTCTGGGCAAGCGGCCTTAAGAATTTGCATTGTTGTATTTTGGTTCGTTTGGACATGAACGTTGTAATTTACTTTTGTTTTGTTGTTCAACCAAAGTCAATTTTCAGTTGCGCTGTATCCTCCAGCTTAATGCTTTGCTTCCCTGTCATGTATTTCACATTGTTTTTTATGGTTTGTGACAGTGACTTACAATAAAACACCTCTTGAGTGTCCTAAAAATTCAATAAACACTACAACTGGGATGAGCACTGAGGGAATCACAACCATTGCATAGTCTGTATCAGCAGATTGGCCATCTATGGTGTCCTCTGTGCCATGTGCAAGCCTGGTATACCATAGTTAGTTTCCATAAGCATCATAGTGCAAAAGGGGAAGAAACAGAAGAAAAGAGAGCAAAGATGTGGGAAGTGATGTCCATACCAAGGCAACAAAAACACGGCAGCAGCAATCTTCAGCCACACTTTGAATTTCCTGCAAAATTGAAGAAAGTGAGCTTTCAGTAAGATTTGTGTGTTGGTATGGGATTGATACCTTGTGCCCATTCTGTATATACAATATCTGATAGATTTCTGGAATCTGGTACCGCTGGTGGAATAATCAGGCCATTTCTGATAGACATGGCACATTTGCATTACTGAAAAGATGACCAATGCTCCTGCCATGCCTAAGAAATACTTATAAGTACCACCTTGATCAGTTATTCTTTCGTGAAAGGGCCATTACCTATAAACAGGGGAAATCTTGCAATTTGTCCAACCATCACATAATATGTCATAACAGCAGCAACCATGTTAATTGATACAATTAAAGCCACCATCAGCACAACCCAAATGGCGGACCAGACAAATCCTGCATAAATGGTTTAAATGGTTAAAACAGAATTATAATTGTGCTCTGCAATGCTCCTGTAGTACCTCTCTTTAAGGCGTGCCCATTCTTAACCATCCTGGCTGGATTGAAATTGCCCACATCAAAATAAAGGGACCGAAAGCATATTGTCATGCCAATTGCAAAGACAGAACGCAAGTAAACCAGCCCCTCAGGAGATGCCGTTATGTCCATACCTAAGGTTGTTGATTTGTTTTAGGGAGGGAGAGAGATAGCACAGAGGATAGCAATTTTTATGTACCTGAGACAGATGCGGCAATGCTCTGGCCAAACATGATGATTAGCAGTCTTGTGAATCGTTCTACGACGTGGTCTGCATCATAAGGAACTAAACTATCGTTGTAGGCATCAAAAAAGTGTGGCAATGTAAAAGCCAGCACATCGAAAAAGATGCTGCCCCACAACAGAGTCAAATAGGCTCCAGGAATGTTCTCTGTAAGCATCTTGCCAATGTACATCTAGTTACTGATTAAGGGGAAGATAGTTTTAAGTAGGTCTCTCTGCTCACTTCTTTTCCGTAAATGTGATGGATCTAAGGATACAACTGAAACAATCACGTTAACAACAACTTGGTATGAACAAAAGAGTCTATTTCGTTTTGGTAAAGAGAGAGCCGAAATGAAATACATCAAAGCCAGCATGGCCCTTGCTACCACGAACACTGCGTTGAAAATTGTGCATCCACTGAAATTTGAAAGGGATTCGTTTTGCTGTAAGAGAAACTGTGTAAGAAAACTAATATGCAAGGAGACCAGGTCCAGGAAATGAAGAACTTACTGAGCATGAGCCAATGTTGAGGACCAAGTAACAAACAGCAAACAGTGTGGCAATGCCCCAAATTCGATTGACCAGGTTCTCGTTGTACAAAATGTTGATGTACCAAGTCTTAAGCCACCAAAACCATAACATAATCCAGAACACAGCTATATAGTCATGAAAGCCGGTCCAAGTTCTGCAGTGGTGAAAGAATGTTCAAGGAACAATAGTAAAGACCAGTTCCTAACTTTTGAGTCCTAATATATTGCCTGTAGGTGTTCGAATAGAATACCTATCAACGCGCCAGATAGCGTTGACACGAACAGCGACAGAAATGTACAAGACATCAAATATGAACTCGGTAGGGGTCACCAGTCTCTTGACCCTGGGGCAAGGTGCATTCGCTATGACAATTATATATGCAGTTAAGCGTATGAGGCAACAATGTATATGGCGTCATAGGAAAGGAGTACGTGGAGCCGCAGGAGCTGGACCAGCCTTCTTGACTTCTTGTATATTAAGATGCTCCTCATAATTCATTGATTCAGGCAACAAGGGCTGAAGAAATGGCTCTAAGACAGGGAAAGTCTTCAGCACTTTGCTGCTTCTATTCTCTCTGATTCTCACCTGTGGATGGGGAAATAAAACAGAATCAAGTTAGAATTTTAAACAAAACACGATAGTCCTCATTAGAGAAAAACATAAAAAAAAGCTCACATTCGCTCTGTCTGTCCTTGTTTTCATTTTCACTTTGGTAGTGGCAAATACATTGAAAGCATGCTCATGATTAATAAAGCAAAGGCTGTCGGGTCTCGCCCTATCATCTCCTTGATTGATTGGAATCGTTCTTCCTCAAGGAAGGAACTCGCCATAGAAACTTCAATCGGAGATAACGCACTTTGTTACTAAAAACCACTTTGCCTTAAATTCCTTTTCTCTCGTGTGTTGTTCAGTTTTAGAAGAGGCTCTTGTGCACACAAGCAAGTGGCAGAACGGAGGAATGAAGTGACACTTGGAGTGTGTTCTGCAATTTTGACTGGCATAAAATTAATCCATCACCATACAATGGTCTTGGCGTTTCTCTATTCACATATTGTGTGTTCTGCCAAGAAATATTTATGGTGGTGTGAAATTCTGGACCATCAATCAACATTTTGTGATGGCACAACGTTTCCTTGCTGCAAGCATTAAATAATCTTTTCAGGTGACCCAGATTTTTGAAAAATTTTAGGTGGTCAAAATGAGGGGGCAAGGTCACTTACATTTTCTTTCCAATTCTGCCTGGCACTTGGGGGCGTGAAGAGCACTTGCTTGTGGAGATTGTTCTTGGGTGGTGGGGCGAATTCTATCAACTCCTCCTGCATTTCTCTTGCGTTGTGGATCCTCCAGCACACCCCCCCTTGTTCCACCTTGGTTGTTGTTCTCTGTCAGCTGGTCAAAAGTGCACTTGGAGGAAAGGAAAGGAGGAGAAGAACAGAACATTATTACCTTCTGCAATTAGTCACCGTGATTGCAGAATGGAAGCAGATGATGGACAAGACATTATATATGTTTGTCATTGCACCAATCAATCCTATTTTATTTCTTTAATTAAGATATTTTAAGTGAAGAATTAAAACCTTTTCTTATCTTTTTCTTCGTTATGTTGTTTACATTGATAGAATCATTAAGATATTGATATATCTATATATATATCTACACCTTAATAATCATTAAAAAATGATTTTTTGAGCAAGGGATCACTCTACGTTATATAGACGAAGCCTCACAGAAGGGATCCCTGGCTCATCTAGGACAGCCCTGGCTCACGACCTACTGCAACACCTTTACATGGCCTCTGCTATTATGGAAGAGCACTCCTAACTTGTCCACTCATCCCATGTTTGCTTATCCAGGGACAACCTTGGCTCCTTGCCCACTGTAGCACTTTCATGTGGTCCCATGTGCAGGTTGGCGCATGTCTCCACACCTGTCTTGCCCATTGTAAAATCTCCAAATTGCCTTTCACAAGCACAGAAGAGCATGTCCGCTCATTCCAGGGACTTGCAACATATCTAAATGGCCTTCAAGAGTAGCATTGGCACAAATCTCCTCATTCCAGGGACAGCCTTGGCTTCTTGCCGATTGTAACACATCTAAATGGCCTTCAATAGTAGTAGCCATCTTTGGAGTAACTGATGTTTGAAATAAATAAATGAAATTAAAACACTTGCCGCCTCCTTAAGTCTTTGCAGCTCGAATTAATTTTTTTTTGGGATCATGATGGGTGAAGATGTGGCCGAGTATCTCAGCATGCCGCCAAGAAGCCAAAGAGAAGAGAATCTGAAGAGACGCCGTGCTCACCTTGGCCAAGGGTCAGCTTACTTCTTTCCTCTTTCTCCCCCCCCCAGGAATTGCTCTTCTTGAATGAACATCTTGTTAATTGTTTATTTGTCTTAAAACAAATCTTTGCCTTTTGATCTTTGTTTCCATAGATATATAAACACACTAAATTTCCCCCTCTCTCTGTGGACAGGCATCTGACAGGCTCCAAGAGGTCTTTTAAAATCGTGTTGCCTTTGGCCCAAGGTGATGGTGTTGCTCCCCACATAAATGATTTCCTCGATGAGGAGAAGACAGCTGATGAGGGTCTCAATCTTGATATGAACAAAAAGGATAATGAGGAAGAGATTGTGAAGGAGAGCTCGAATCAACTCAAGGAACTGAGAGAGAGGCAGCAAGAAGAATTGGAAGAAGAGAGAGTGAAGCAAAGAGATAAAGAGGAAAAAGAGAGACAGAGGTTAGAACAGGAGAAGGAACAACGGCGAAGAGAAATACTTCGGAAGGAAGAACATGAGCAGCAGCACAGGCGCAACAAAGAGGCACAGAGAGACATTGAGGAGAAAGATAAACTGATACTAGAAAAGAAAAAGGAGAGACAAAGACAACCAAGAGATTCGGAAAGAGAGAAAACGGGATTTGGAACACAAAGTAAAGAACTACAAGAAGAAATAAACGGAAAGGAAAAGGAGACAAATGAAATGAAGATAGTAAAGACACGTGAGGCAAAGGTGGATCAACAGCAGAGAAACGATAAAAATAAAGCAGAGGCTAGTGAAGGTACTCAGAGCAAGAAAAGAAAAGAGAGTGCAGAGTCAGAAACTCAAAAAGAAGCAGAGAAACATTTGGAGATAGAGGAGATAGAATTAGACGATCAAGAAAGCGATAACAATGGAAAGCTAGGGACAGAACAAAAGAAACTAGGCAAAGGAAAACGTAAGAGACGAGCAGCTGAGACAGAGGAACAAGAGATTAATGATGGCGAGAAAACACAGCAATGGCAAAATAAGAGGAACATAGACGTCATAGTATTAGACGACGATGAAGTAGAAATACAGGAAGAGATAAACTCATATCATATGGAGCTAAGTGGTACATTTTGAATCTATCTTTCTTGTTACTTCGTTTGGTGTTTGTTCTTCGCGACCTTTGCTAATTCTGTCTTCATACTATTAATTGGCAATAGAACCAGAACCAGAACAGGCAGTTGAAAAAAGGAGATATAGACGTATAAAAAAGACAAAGGAGAGAAAGGAGCTAAAGAAGAGAAAGAAGAGAAAGAAGAGAAAAAACGGCAAAGAGACCGACTCTGATTACATGGAGGGTGATTCCGATGATAGTTTCACCAGGGATACAGGTATTGAGAGCAAATTGCAAGGAGCAAGGAGCAACGAACAGGAGTGGTTAAGTTTTGTTTTTTTTATTCATTTAGGTAAACCAAAGAAGCAAACGGAATTGGATATCATTTTGTCAACAATCCTTAGCACAATCGAAGATTATGATGAAGAGACTGGACAGAAATGGGGTAACGAGATGCAAAACTTGAAAGAGCAAGTGCGCTCTGAGTTTGAGAAGCAGGTATAACTTTGTCTTCCTCTTTTTATTTATGTAAGTTATGCTCAAGCTTTCTTGTTACCTCCCCTAACCCGTTTCTTAACATTTGTGGTGTTGCTCTGATTTGAATTGATTGCATGATGATGTCTTCCAGATTGAGGCTGTGGCAGTCCTCAAATTGCTGAAACGAACGCATGCCCGCAACAAAGAACGCATCAAGTCAACCAGGCTGGCCCTCTTAGAGGTGGAGAAGGCCAGAATCAGAGAACGAGATGAAATCCAACAGCTGTCCAGTGATGTAAATATGGCCAACAAAGCAACACAAGAGATGAAAGAGCTGCACCAATTTCTTGGCAATATGCAGAGTCTGCAGACAGCCCTTCCAAAGGTGGATAGCAGCACTGAGACTAGCATGGTACTTAAATATTATATATGTGTCTTAAATTTACTTTTCATTGCCTTTCTCATTGTGCTAATGTTGATTACTTCTTCATTGTTTTCATTCATTCATTCAATGGCCAGGCACAAAGTGAAATTGCTTTGGAAGGCCTTGTGCTGGAGACTGAAAGTGTGGCAAATACTTTGCCACATCTCAAAAACATAAACAGGAACCTCTCTGGCTGCCTGAAGATGATGGACTTCCTCATAGCCAAAGACAAAGTGAACAGTTGAAGAGGAACAATCGAGAGAGAATGGCCATGGACAAAAGAGGATACAGCAGTCATATGACAGTGTATGTATATATTTTTTCATGTGTCGCACACACTGTATGTATGGTTACATTTTTGTTTGGTTCAACAGAGAAATGTTGTGGATAATTACATTAAATTAACGAAAAATGAGAACCAATGAACAGACAGAGAATTAAAGGGGGGGGGGCCACAGACAGATTTTTGGAGGGAAGTCTTAGACCACACCTGACAGTTCACATTGTTTTTTTTAAAACTCTGCAGTATTCAATAATTCAGTGCAGTATTCAGCTACATCAACCAAACATCATCAACCAAACAGTGGCCTGTACAACCCAGAAGCCAAAATACCAAAATCCCGCTTGAATCTCCCGCAGTGTAGATCGATTAATTTTCGCCCCCGTTTTTTGGAGTGATTGAGCTCTACACAAGATGAAAAAGAAAGCTTTCAGCAACAAAGTTGCTCAGTACTTGAGAAAACAAGCAGAAGAAAGCGCCATTTGTGACAACGGGTCATCTGATGTTGAGGAGCCAGAGGGCGAAATAGTGGAGTGGGCGGGCGAGCCACTCCACAACGGATATAACAGGATTTATTATGAAGCATTTCGCTACAGGGGCCATCTGTACAAACTCCACGACTGCGTGCTATTAAGGGCAGGCAATGATTTCAGGGCAAGCATCCACCCCATCCCCGTTGCTGGCTTTTCATTCATGAATGAACAGAAGCCTTATCCTTTTCCTCTTTTAGCCCTTTGCAGCAATTATAGAGGCCATTTATGAGCAGAAAGAGCCGTTCGAGAAAGAACAGAGCCCCTACTGCATTGAGGGTCGCTGGTTTTATCAAAATTATGACCTAAAAGCTGCCCAACACACCAAAGTATGGTACACCTGATTGTTCTTTGCATGCACACAGCACTTCATTAATTGTTGCTTTTTGTTCTCATCAATCAGCAATCGGGCTTCTTGAATGACGTGGAGAGAGACGATGAGATCTACTGGTCATTTTCATGTGAGGGGAACTCTATAGGGTGCATAGAGGGCCCGTGCACTGTTCATTTCATTCCTACCAGTAAAAGGCTTCCACAAAGAGTATGCAGGCCCATCATTCCCTTATATCTACCAACTTCATGCTCAGTTGTTGCCATCATATCACTTGCACCTCTCTCTCTCTCTCTCTCACTCTATTTGCAACAGCACTTGAGTCACATTGCCAAGGCTCATGCTACTCCACACTTTTCCATTATAAATACCAGAGTGTTCCAGGGGTCTACTACTGCCGATACATATACGACCATGAAGCCAATCGGCTGCATCAGATGTGTGATTCTGAATTCAAAGGCGACCGCCTAGACCAAGTACAAGCATTTCTTCAACAGCTGCAACCAGCTGGGACTATTCTTCAGGGAGAGCACAGTGACTATGATGATTATATGGTATGTCTTCGGAAGAGACTTATTCCAATGTATAATATTAACTGTGTTTTCTTGTTTTCAGCTCTCAGACATACAAACTTCTCTGAGCAGCCGCTCAGATAAAGTGAAAAACGAACAACAGATTGAGAAGCCATCAGATAAGCGACTGTCATTAGACATTTTAAGTTCTGACGAAGAGACTGATAGAACCGATGAGGATTTTATAGAAACACGCCTCACAAAGAAGAGGAAGACTGGGCAATTGCAAGAAAGGGCCACCAAGAGAAGAGAAAAGAAAGAACAAAAGAGCACCAAAAACAACATTAGACTTAAACATTACGTCGTTTCCCAAGAACAAGAAAAAGGAACCAAAAACAAAAGTAACAATTTAAGAAGGTTGGGCGAAGAAAAACTGCTAACGAACAGGCAAGTGGAAAAGAACACTGGAAAATTAGAACGCACTGATGTAAACAAGGTACCCCCCCCCCTTAACATACATACTCAACATAAACATTAAAAGAAAAAATATTAATTCTTTGTAATATAGAGGAAAGCTAATTTATTAGCAATTGAGCTGAGTAAATTTGTAATGCCAAAAAAGAAATATGGACGGACACAATACATGGATTTCAATTCAGTGAAAGAGGTCTCTCTCTCTCTCTCTCACTCACACACACAAGACTAATGGTAATTATTCCTTTTTTCCAACAGTGTACCATCCCTAGTGATGCTGCAATTGGCTTACCATTCCAAACCAATTCAAACAGTAACCAGGAAAGGTAATGCTTTGTTGAATCACATATCTTCATTTTACAGGTGGATAACTCTTATATGTTCCAATACATGTACAGATTTGAAGAAGAGGGAGAAGAATCTACTCCTAATTGGAAATCTGGTGATGTTGATTTGAATGTGACTTCTACTGAAGTACAAGGGAGAGACGAAGATACTGTTGTGGAAGAGGATAGAACTATAAATTCCAAGCCTTCAAAGGAAGGTGTCAGCTCCGCAGTTAATGAGTCCAAAGATAAAGTGAGCGCCGACAACAGCGGATGGGTGAATGTAGAGAAGGAAGCTGAACGGGGCATTGATAGTGCATACAAAGATGAATCAAGCAATGAAAAAGATTGGAAGGATTCTAATTCTAGAAATAAGAATGACGATTGGGGAACTGCGTCTAAGAATGATGACTGGGGATCTTCGCGAAGCAGTAATAAGAGTAAAGACTGGGACACTTCACGTAGCAGTAAAAACGATGACTGGGGAAATAATGACCGTAAAAATGATGACCGAGAAAATTCGCGGAGTAGGAAGAACGACGATTTGGGAACTGCGCACAACAATAAGAATGATGACTGGGGATCTTCGCGAATCAGTAATAAGAGTAAAGAATGGGACGCTTCACGTAGCAGTAATAACGATGACAGGGAAACTTTACACAGCAGTAACAATGAGGACTTACAAGCTTCACATAAGAGCAGTAAGAGCGAGGACGGAAAAACTGCACAGAGAAGTAATAATAAGAATGATGACTGGAGATCTCCGGCGAACACTAAGACTGATAGCTGGAGTACTGCGCCAAGTACTAAAACCGACGACTTGGGGGCTTTGCGGAGTAGTTCGACAGATGACTGGGAAACTTCGCGGAGCAGTAAGAGCGACGACTGGGGATCTGCACAGAGCAGTAAAAGCGACGATTGGGGTACTTCGCGGAGCAGTAAGGCTGATGATTGGAAAACTGTACAGAGCGGTAAAAACGACGACTTGAGATCTTCGCGAAGCAGTAGGACCGATGACTGGAGGACTGTACACAGTAGTAAAAACGATGAATGGAGAACAGTGTGGAGAAATAGAAGCAACGACTCAGGAACTACGCAAGGTAGTAAGAACAATGACTGGGAATCTTCGCGCAGTAGGAGCGACGACTGGGGAAATGTACAAAGTGGCAAAAAGGAAACTGCACAGAGCAGAAGAACTGAAGAGTGGGGAACTACTCGCAATGATAAAAAGGACGACTGGGGAACTGCACACAGAGATAAAACCGATAGCTGGGAATCTTCACGGAGTAGTAAGAACGATGACTGGGGATCTTCGCAAAGCGATGACTTTGGAACTTCACAGAGCAGTAAGACTGATGACTGGGGTACTGCACAGAGTCGAACGAGCTCCAGTGGGGGAACTGCGCAGAGCAGTAAAAACGACGATCGCGGAACTTCAGAGAGCTCCAGTGGGGGAACTGCGCAGAGCAATAAAAACGACGACTGGGGAACTTCACTAAGCAGTAAGAGTGACGACTGGGGATCTTCGGGGAGCGGTAAACGCGAGGATGACTTTGGGACTTCACAGAGTAATAAGAGCTCCGATGGGGGAACTGCACAGAGCGGTAAACGCGAGGATGACTTTGGAACTGCACAGAGAGGTGAGACTGACGACTCGGTAACCTCTCAGAGCTGTAAAAAAGATGATTGGGGAAATTCGCAGAGCAGCAAGAGCGACGACTGGGGAACCTCTCAGAACAGTAGAAGCGATGACTGGGGAACCGCCCAAAGCGATAAACGCAATGACTGGGGATCTTCGCGAAGCAGTAAGACTGACGATTGGGAATCATCGCGGAGCAGTAGAACCGACGATTGGGGAACTGCACAGAGCAGTAAAAACGACAACTGGGGATCTGCACAGAGCGGTAAACGCGACGATTGGGGAACTGCACAGAGCGGGGAACGGACCTCTGATAGCTTTGGCAGGAGTGCAGCAGCAGATTTTGGAAAAGGAAACTTTGGCGCCGAGGGAAGAAGAGGAGGCGGCCGGGGTAGTACTGGTGGCGATGGCGGCACTGAGATTCCTCCTAAGGGAATGCACCGAGCCACAGTAACAGGCATAAAGCCATTCGGCATTTTCGTGAAGCTGGAGGGATACTCCAGGGAAGGTAACATACCTTTCCTACCTGCATTGAAGAACAGAGGAAGAGTAGTGAATTCATTATTTCTATACTCTTTGATGCGCAGGTTTGGTGCACATCAGCCAAATCACAAAAGAAAGGCTTGATGGAAGCGATCTTGAGCGTATATTCAAATTGGGTCAACCAGTTAGGGTGGAAGTTTTTAAAATTGAAAATGTAAAGATAAAACTTGTCTCTACTCTCTACTCTCTACTCTCTACTCTCTACTCTCTACTCTCTACTCTCTACTCTCTACTCTCTCTCTCTCTCTCTCTCTCTCTCACTACTTATCATCATATACCATATTGCTAACACTAAGATAACTCACACAGAGAAGCGGAGAAATGAAGGTGTCTTGCTCTATGAAAGGAGTGGACCAAGATCAACAACAATTGGGTCATGACAATTTCTCTCTCAAACGTGATTCCTCTCCGCGAGCCCCAGATGCGTCCTTTATGTCATCGAAGTCTCCCTCCTTTGCCTCTCCGCCTCGCTTTTCTCCTCTGTACTCGAACCAATCTCCACGTGGCGGCGGCCCTCCCTTATCGCCATCTTATCAACTACAACCACAACAGGGGACCTCATCATATGCTCCTCCTCCGCCTCCTCCTCATCCGCTTGATGGAATCCATCAGCCCCAATTCGTTCCCTTTAGTTCTCCAAGAGACCCGAGACTATTTAATGCCATGCCAGGGCCTCCCTTTGGCGATAGATTCCCACCCCAAGCTGAACAGCAACACCCTCTTTATAGTAGCGGAAGCTTTCCACCATCACCAAGTAAGCAAGCTCACGAACATAACATAACATAACGAAAACTTGTAACATGTTTAATTTAAATGTTTAAACATTTACATTTTAAGGCATTATCCCTGTGGGCCAGGCCAACAACAGTTCACAATTTGGAAAATCACCATCCATGGCTATGGATGAGGACGTCTTGACTGGTACCTGACTGCTTCTGCCGTCTCATAATTCTTTTAAGAAATGGTTTCTAAGAATTCACTTCCATCCATCGGAATCATCATCTAATTGTTTGTTTGCTTGTTCGATGGGCAGGAGAGGAACAGATGGTGTTAAATGAGGTTTCTTACTCGCTGGCAGACCTGAACAAGGCCCGATTGAGCAAGGGCCTCATGGTCAAGTGGTATGCGAAGGACCCCAATCAGTTCCGTACATCCGCTCGCGGATTCCTAGTCAAGGTCAGATCCCCCCCCTGTATTATTATTATTATAACACTTAGATGTTGGGCTTAACATCTGAAAATTCTCCTTAAATGTTTGGATATGTATATACACACACATAGGTGCAAATTGATGGCAAGTACCGAATAGGGGAGGTGCTCAGTGTGGAGAGGACCCGAAGGTACGCCATCAACGTGCGCACAGGGGAGCAGGTCGCCCCCCGAAGCCCGCACGACAAGGACGTCCTATTGACCTCCACGGCGCCCTTCGTGGCCATTCCGGGCTTGGACGAAGGCCAGAGCTATCCCATCTTCATGATCTCGTCGCGCCTTTTCACACAGAAAGAGTTTGCGCAGTGGCTGTTGGCTCGCGAGGGGCACTACCTATCAACAGCGCAGATCCAATCCCTCATACGGCTGAGGGAAGACACCACCCGCAACCTCTGACACATACACACACACACACATTTATATTAAGGGTATGATTGGCCACCACACACACACATTAAATTATAAGTTAAATTCCTCAATTTATTTGTTTTACATTGTATGTATGTAACATATTTAAAGGATCTTGGCTTATATCTTTAAAAAAATCTTTCGCAGTTATAGCTCAAAGCGGAGCCCGTTGGCAAGGTATCTGACCTTCTCCAGTCGGTTCTTGTTGGTGCTTGCCATCTTCAGTTTCTCTATGATCGCTTTTTCGGCGTTCTTGCCACTAAAGACGGTCAAGTACAACGATTTGTCAGGGAAGAGCATGAGCGCCGAGTCAGGATCCTCCGGCGTCTCATCTTAACAAATGGGATTATTGAAACAAAGTTTGTTAACACATTGTAAGAAATATGAGTGTAGAGCCGTGTAGCGTGATGTAGTGTATATCGAGCGTGTGTGTGTAGAGCGTGTAGTGTGATATTGCGTGTAGAGCGTGTAGCAAGATATATATATAACTGACCTCTGGAATGGAGTGATTGGGCCGCTTGCTGGGCGCGCAGCCTCTGGTCCATCTCTTGGACGAACTGCCCTCTCGTTAGGCCCCTGCGATGGGCGTCTGCGACGACAGCGTTGATCCTTTCGGCCGATGCGTCGACGGCCAAGAACAGGTCCTGCGCGAACTGCTCGATCCTCTCTCTGGTCTTTTGTCCTATGGTGATCGCGATGTCGTCCAACTTATTATCCAACACCAGCTGCCAGATATCCTTCTCCTGCGAACCCACCATACTACCTGTGTGTAGCGTAGTGTGTAGTGTAGTGTGTTAGTTGCAGAGTTGGGATAGTGCAATTGATTGATAGATAGATTAGAGTACCTGAAGCCTTTTTGCTTCTTTCAAAGTACCATTCGCTCTTCATTTTGAACATCTCGCCGGTGTCCTGAAACGACAGCACAAAGCCTTCCATGCCTTCTGACTGCTTGACCCGAGCCAGCACCTGCTCCACGCTGTCCAACGTGCCTATCATTTATATAAAACATGAAGGATGTGCCATCTTGGTTAGTTACCAAATTGATACTACAATGTAGAGATAATATTTGTTATACAGAGCATACCTTCCCATGCCTTGACCACAGGAATCCCACCTTTGTTTGCTGACTCCACCATTTCAGCATACGGAACGTAACGCCCTTTGATGATTGAATATGATCAGTAAGAGTGGCAGCACATGTTAGTAGTGTCACGTAGTATACCAGTGTCATTGTGGCGTATGGATATGAGCATTAGCATGTCTTCAGCATAACCTACAATGATCTGCTGCTGTACGCTGCACCACTCGAACATGGGTGTGTATCCTTTCTCTGCATGAAGTTAAGAAGTCAACAAGGTATTACTATTAGTGGTAGGCCTTAAATCGCAATTGTTCTTCTTCTTCTTCTTTATACTTGCCTATCCATTGCATGCAGAAAGAATGGTAATCTACGCCACACCTCTTGAGGTGGGTGTCTTCCATCCTTATGGACATCTCTGTAACTCCCATCTTGGAACCAAACCTGAGTTGGCCCTCTGTGAGAAGTGGAGACACCAGGCACCTGCCACATCACATCAACTATTAGTCTCTACATTTTCAACAAGCACACACTATATAACATCTCGAAGAGCAACACATCTCTTGAATCTACAACTGCTCACCCATCCATCTTTTCCAGGACAACGTGAGGCCTTGTGACGTCTATCTTTCCTGCTTCAGTCTCTGGCAGCTCATCGATGTTGAAGAACTTATGCAGCCTTCGAGACAGGATCCTTCCTGTCTTGGCACAAAAGATGAGCCCACGACACTCCCTACAAGGGCAATTCAAAGCAACATCAGCCAAGTACAAACAGAATCCCTCTCTCTCTATTCAATGGAGAGATTACCTTCTTATTCTGAGGAGCCTTGCTGTTTCCTCATCGGCAGCAGTCTCTGGATCAGGAAAGGAAGCCTTGAAGGCAAAATCGTAGTTGAAAATTATCTGTGCAAGATTAAGGCCCAAAAAACCTGTTGTGCACAAAAGGCTCTCAAAAGATTGGGAACATCTCTCAAGAATGCCAATGGAGTGGGGAGAGGGGGGAGAGGATATGTAGTCATTCTTTCTGCATTCTCTGAAGCCTGGAAAATCAATGGCCTTGCGTGCTTCCTCGATGGTGATGTTCTCAGGAAAGATTGGTTGCTTCGTTTTTGGCTTTGTTTGAATGCAAATGTCAACCTCTGCGTTGGACGGATTCATGCTTGGTCTTTGTGTGTTTGATATTAATTTAATAATAATAATAAAAAATGTTTCCTGTTTGTGTACATTTAAAGAACTTTGGTTCAGTTAAAATTGATGAAATGCCACAACACACGTTAACTTAAGAACCAAAGCTTGAAATATCACCCTTCTTCATTTGTAGAATTGAGAATTTGTTTATTTCTAGTCACCAGTTCAGAGATATTTCTTAACAACAACAAATGCTATTAGCAAGCTGTGTTAAATAAATTAGAAATATATACATACACTACTTTGTCTTGTCTTCAAAAGAAGACAGCCTTTAAGAGATCTCTTGGTGTTTGTGCCTTTTTAGTTGTTGTTATTCGTTGTTGTTAGTGAACACATGATGCAGAGTGTACACCAGAGAAAACAGATTTTATTTTGCACACAGTGAGTACACACACAGCTCTATATAAACTGTTGTTAACACAACTTGCAACACACACACTCACTCACTCACCACCATTGTACAACGCACCGTTACATTCATTCAAAATGTAGACCATATATATATATATGGTCATCATAATCCATTTGTCCAGCGAGCCTGATCGGGCACTGCATATAACTTGGTCTTCTGTCTGCATCAGAAAGGCCATGGCTACAAAAACAGAGAGAGAGAGAGAGGGAAAAGAGGGGACAGTGGTGTATGTAGAGAGAGAGGGGGGAAAAGAGAAACAAAAAACATGACTTTGGTCGTTAGATATGGACTTTGTGGTGAGTTAGGATGAATGATGAAATACTGAACCTTCAATAACCCTTGTGCAGATACAAAAGGCCTAGAGGTGTAGGAGAACGAGCAAATAGCAGAGAATGAGTAGGCTGAGGCGAAAGAACTGTTCTTTCCAGTTTGTCTGAACCTTATGGTAATTAAAAGAGATGACCCAAGAAAGGACGATATATTACCAACCGTGGGATGTGAGTGGTCAAACAAACAAAACTGTAGTTGAACTGTGGCAATGGCATAAAGTGTCCAAGTCCTTGGTGTTGGCCAATGCTAAAGCTTGTTGTCATACGTGCTCTACAGATTGGCATAAGTGTAGGTCTTGTGGCAAAAGAGTACCATTGTGTGAACTCATTGTCAGGAATGCCCAATAAAAAGAGTTATCTTCTACATAGTTGTAAGTTGTGCACACACACACACACACACACACACACACATGTGGCTTTGTTCAACAATAAAAGAAAAACAATCAAAACACTTGAACACAATTACTGAGCACGTATCAGCAACAATGATGCGCCTCCTTCTTACTGTCCACTGCCACATCCAAAGGATTTTGAAACTGACCACCTGATGGTCCTTGTGAGCTAAATGCATGTAGAAAGCCACCCTTACTGTCAAACACTTGAACACGATGATCGCCCATATTAGTGACAATGATGTGGCCCTTCTTACTGTCCACTGCCACACCCAAAGGATTTTGAAACTGACCATCTGATGATCCTTGTGAGCCAAATGTATGTAGAAAGCCACCCTTACTGTCAAACGCTTGAACACGATGACCGCCCATACAAGTGACAATGATGTGGCCCTTCTCAATGTCCACTGCCACACTACGAGGATATTGAAACTGACCATCTGAAAATCCATATGAGCCAAATGCATGTAGAAAGCCACCCTTAGTGTCAAACACTTGAACACGATGATTGCCTGCATCAGCAACAATGATGTGGCCCTTCTTACTGTCCACTGCCACACCAGAAGGATATTGAAACTGACCATCTGATGGTCCAAATGAGCCAAATGCATACAAAAAGCCACCCTTACTGTCAAACACTTGAACACGATGATTTTCATTGTCAGCAACAATGATGTAGCCCTCCTTACTGTCCACTGCCACACTACGAGGATTTTGAAACTGACCATCTGATGATCCTTGTGAGCCAAATGTATGTAGAAAGCCACCCTTACTGTCAAACGCTTGAACACAGTGATTGCCTGCATCAGCAACAATGATGTGGCCCTTCTTCCTGTCCACTGCCACTCCAGAAGGTCCATTAAACTGACCATCTGATAATCCATATGAGCCAAATGCATGTAGAAAGCCACCTTTTTTGTCAAACACTTGAATGTGATGATTGTTCATATCAGCAACAATGATGTGGCCTCTCTTGCTGTCCACTGTCACATTATAAACATTTTGAAACTGACCATCTGATGATCTAAAGACAACTGTTGGTTGGCCCACTGTGCTGCAATCTCTTCTTTCCACAATATGTTTAATTGTTGCTCTTTCCAAGTCTAAAATTCTTCCATAATTCTCAATCATTCTTCTCAACTCCATCTGCTGCTGGTCTTGTCTCTTTTCAATTTCCGCCTTCTTGTGCTCTTGCTGGTGCTGCTGACCATTAGAAGAACATGAGTAAAAGTCAAAACTATCATCAATGTATGCCACACCTTTCTCTTCTTGTTGTTGTTGTTGTTGTGGTCTGTTCTTAAAGGCTGACTTCAAGCATTCTGTCACTTGATTCTTCTTAACCAACAAGAATTCAAGATCACTCATCTCCTTGCCTGTTGACAATGCTTCCTCTGTCATTTTACAGCTTCTCTCCACCTCTCCATGCAATTCCTCCAATCTCTTCCTCTCCACACCCAACCTTTGCAGCTTGTGGGAAGCCAATGCTTGTAGTTCTTGCAAGAGCACAATCTGTCTCTCTTCAATCTGCTTGTGCAACTCTGTAAACTCTATCTTGATCTTGTTTTCTACCAACCCGGCATTCTTCTTCACATTCGCTTGTCGCTCATCCACTGCCTTGATCGATGCTTGCAATTCATCCCAATGAGCTTTTGCTTTGTGCAAGTGTTCCTGGATGGTGGCCTTGTGTTTAGCAGATGCATCACTGAGTGAGATGATCAAGTTATGAGGCCGATGAGTGAGCACTGCACAGGCACTACAGATGGGCTGGTCACAGTCCTCACAAAAGTATTCCAATTCCTTACTTTCATGAACTGAACACAGCCTTGGAGTCACCTGTGTTTTCAACTCTTTTGAACCCAAACCACCAACACGAAGTGCAACAATGTTAGTGTGGTTTTTGGTTGCCCTCATACGTTGGTGGGCTTTCTTGCAATCCACACAAAGAAAGTCATCACAGTCCAGGCAATGTGACACTGCTGCCTCGCCACATGTACAAGTATTACTATTACTTGTGGTCGTGGTAGAAACAGAGTTGTTGGGGTTCTTCGTCGGGTCGAGCAAGAATTGGAGGGCAAAGTTGATGGGCAAGTCAGTGGCTGGTGACAATGAAGAGGAGGTTACTTGATGGCGGCAAGTGGGACATGACCACGACAATGATGGCATGCTAGCCCCATCATCACGACTCTTATTGTTGTTCGGCTGTTGTTGTTGTTGTTGTTTGGAGATCCATTGTTCCAGGCACACTTGACAGAATGAATGGCCACAAGGGCAGACTCTCACTGGTGGTTCGAAATGTTCCAAACAGATGTCACACTGGAACTGGTGGCCTGTCTTTTCCATCGTTGTGTTGTGGTGTTCCATCGTCTTGTTGTTGGCGTTTAAATGTGTCCACATAAATTTATATATAATATTAATATATTATCATTGAGGTGTGATTTATGATTGGCTGAGGAAGGAAGAAGCAAAACAGGAAGAGGAATGGTGAAGTGAAAAGGCACTTGGAATGGTTTGCTAAAGGAAAGACTTTCATTGTTACTTTTGTTGTAAAGGCTTTGAGAGCTGGTTCTTGTCACAGTCTAACTATATCCTAGTTTTCCTTTTCTCTTAGGCCCTGTATCACCACTATCTCTATGCTGGCCCTTGAACAAAATCAAACTTCTTGAAGGTCACTGATGTCCAACTTTTTGGAGTCCAGATAAATGTCCAACTTCTATGTATGGGCATTCTAGTCTGGATGCTCTGGGATGCTAAAGGGAAGAAATGTTGTGTTGAAAAGAAAAATTCAGAAAAGTTCATATTTCAACCGACTTCTTAAGTGACCGTACATTGGGGGGGGGATGTACACAGAAAGCCGTCCCCCCCCCCAAACCCTCATTGGCACTCATCTCTCTCTCTTGTGTGGCCTTTTGCTCTCTTTTCCTCCCAACTGCCTCACTCACAATTAAAACCGTCACATTTTGTGTCCTCCTCTTAAACTCTGGCAAAAGAAATTAATTAAGGCCAGCCATCAGGATGGAAAACGCTGAGTCACTTGGGGATGAGCCCATGATGGCGGAGGTGGGTGGCGATGATAGAGGATCGAAAGGCGATGATAGAAGAAGAGAAAGAGACAGGAAGGAAAGAAGCAGCAGGGATAGGTCATCGCGGCGTAAGTCGGACGAAAGGTCGAGGAAGAGGTCCAGGTCCAGGTCGCCGAGGTCGCGTTCTCGGTCGAGGGAAAGTAGATCCTCCAGAAGGAGCAAAAGGTCGAGATCCAGAGATCGAAGCAGCCGCTCTGATAGAGACAGAGATCGAAGGCGCAGTAGCAGAGACCAGCGCTCACGTTCGCGTTCACGCAGCCCGTCCTCGAGGAAAAGAGGGTACCTACTAGCCACTCCATTGTTATTTCCACCCATTTATTCTTTCATTTCATGGTAGCTTTTTGGGTGGGGGGACTGTTTCTTTTCGTTCTTCCTTATTCCCAACATCGAGAAAATGAAGATGAAAGAGAAATATCATTCCCTCAAACTTGAGATTCACCTTAAGATCTTTTTTTTGCAGGGGGCAACAAACTAATGGCAGAGATGTGTGCTACCGGTGCGGCAAAGAGGGTCATTGGGCACGGGAATGTCCCAACACTTCAGGCAAAGGAATGGTAGACAGGTGTTTCCGTTGTGGCGGAGATGGCCACTGGGCGCGTGAGTGTCCCCACCCTCCCGATTGGAGGCGCTCTAAGTCTCGGTCGAGCTCACGCTCTCCTTCACGCTCACCACCAAGAAGAAAGTAAGTCCCCGCCTCACTTGCCGTAATACTAGATCATCCAAATACTTAACAGCATTTTCAGGAAGAGGACTGGTAATTGGGATAAAGCTCCAACTGGCTTTGAAGGCATGAATGTTGCGCAAGTGGCGCAGCTCAATCCTTCACTTCTTTTGCCACACCTTCTCCCAGCAGCAGCCGCATCTGGTGCTGCTTCTGCTCTGCTTAATCCTGCAATGGGCCAGTTACCAAACACACAAGCAAGCAGGCAGGCCCGTAGGCTTTATGTTGGCAATATTCCTCCTAATGTCACAGACGTAAGTCATATCGCCATTCGCTGTTTTATTGATTCTAACCTTTCTGCCACTACTAAACGAACCTACTACAACGTAATTACATTGGCATCTAACAGGCAACAATTATTGCCTTATAGTTTATATAACATAACAATTTGCAAGGCTTTTATGCAGGAGATAATCTCTGTTACAGATTTCATGCACGCCATGAACTCCTTTCGCTCTATATTTCCTCTCTTTGCTTGACCCTGTGTCGCTTGCACGGTTGCAAGAGCGGCAAAGCAACTAACATTATGCTAACCACTAACAAAGACAATTAACCCATCTGCTTCAGCGACTTAGCAGGCCAAATGGTTTATTAATGGTTATCTGTGATGGCCTTGCACGTGCATGCTCATGCTCATGCCATGAAATGTAAGGGAAAACAAAAACAAACATATTAACTCGATACTTGAAATTTTCACTCCAAGTCACATCTCATATACATATTTATTAACTCCAAATTTCGGTTTTTCATCTTTGTGAAGGAGAGCGAGAGATGTGTGAACGTTAGAGCAAAGTAACATGGTTGATAGTTGATAGTTTTCTGATCTGGTGGAAAAATGAACTTACATTTATTGTCTTTTTTCTTTCCCCTATTGCAGCAAGATCTGGTGGACTTCTTCAACGCAGCAATGGTAAACGCGGCCATCGTTCAGCCTGGCCACCTTCCTGTTGTCTCGTCACAGCTCAACCACGACAAGAGCTTCTCGTTCCTTGAGTTCACCTCAACGGATGAGGCGACCGCTGGCATGGCTCTCGATGGCATTACCCTCAGCGGTAACTCACTTAAGATAAGAAGGCCCAAGGACTACCAACCACCGCCAACTGGCATGGCCGCCCAAGGTAAATTTCCTTTTTTCTATTCACCAATCGTTTGTTGAAAGGGCTCACACGTGTGTGTATGTGTGTGTGTGATCTAATGCACAACAGTCATTGGATCGTCTCTGCCCATCGTGCCGGGAATCGTGTCTACAAACGTGCCCGACAGTCCCAATAAGATATTCATAGGCGGGTTACCTTCCTATTTGAATGAGTCGCAAGTGAAGGAGCTTCTCACGGCCTTTGGCCCTCTCAAGGCTTTCAACCTTGTCAAGGACTCCACCACAGGAAATTCGAAGGGTTATGCCTTCTTCGAGTACTTGGACAGCACCGTTACTGGTAATGTTACAAGTTCTTCAAAAGTTCGTTTTCATTTAAATTTATCTATCAATCAAATTTAATGTTAAGAGACATTTTGTTAACATTTGTTGTCATTGTTTAATGTTTTCAATTTATATGTTATGATCAGATCGCGCATGTCAGAGCCTTAATGGCATGAAGCTGGGCGACAAGACGCTTTTGGTGCAGCGGGCCAACCTCGGCGCGAAGGCCCAGCAGGACGCCATGGCCGGTCTGCCCTCGTCTCCTCTGGCCAGCCCGACTGCTGCGGGGCTCCTCAACCTACAGATCCCCGCCGCCACACTCCTGTCTGGACTGATGCTCGGCCAAGGCATGATGGCTGGCCAATGTACGTATCATCATCTTCCATACTATACTATATGCTCCTTTAAAAGTTCTCTTTTGTCTAGAGATGCCCTTAACTAACTTTAATGGTTTTAACAAATTAATAGCTCAAGGAGAAACGAGGGTGCTGCAGCTTTTGAATATATTAAAGCTGGAGGAGCTCGTACGGGACGACGACTATGAGGAGCTCGTGGACGACATACGTCAGGAGTGCCAGAAGTATGGCAGCGTGCTGTCCATCGTCGTGCCCCGACCCAACCTCGACGCCGAAGGCAAAATAGACTTGAACACGCCCGTGGACGGACTGAGCAGGGTAAATGAAACATTTCTATTATTATCCTATAACATTTTTATATTGTCTTTTGTTTTTGTTTTTGTTTTTTGAACATTGTTTCTAAACTTGAATGTTTGTCTGTTTTAAGGCTTTTGTTGAGTTTGGAAATGTGGAGGAGGCATCCATGGCGCAGCAGAACTTGGCCGGGCGCCGGTTCGGAGGCCGCACCGTGCTCACTTCATTCTACGACGAAGAAGAATTCGCACAGAGAGATTTTTCACAACACTGAGGAAAGGAAAGGAAGAGGGGCGAGCAAGATAGAGACACACCGCTGAGAGAGAGTGAGAGAGAGCATTGTAGAGCCATGTGTGGTGTGTGGTGTGTGTGTGTGTGTGTGTGTCGAGTGACTTGTAGAGGGAGTGCAAGTAGTTGATGGGGTCTCTTCAGGTTTGACATGAATAATTATTTGGTGGTGAAATTAATTTAATTAAATGAATGGCCCTCCTCAAACAATGTTGTGTTGATTTATATTTTGTTGTTAAACACTCATTAAGTTGAGTGTTTCACTCAATTTAATGTTAAGTGTAGTGTCAAGCTTGTTGATGTGATGTTAGGCTGCTGCATCTTCACTTCCCCTGCACAGCTGTATTTAGTTCACATGGGAAAGTGTTTGGCCTCAAAAGTGGTCCAAGTGAAGATGTAAAATAATTGAGGCAGTAAACATTAAACAAATATAAAAATATCTATTTAAGGTGTCAGTCACAGGGGGACACCAGCTATTGTCTCATTTTTGCGGACATTCATTTTTATTTGCTGTCTCCCTGTCTGTCTGTCTGTCTGTCTGCGTTGGGGCGACTTCACACACCACACAAAAAGAAGAAGCCAGCTCACTTTCTTTGGGAATCTCACCCAACCTCCCTCCACCACCATCGTCACACACACCTGTGCACTAAGGGACACTTTAAGCCACTGTTCTGTTTGGACGAAAGTACCTTCCTCCGAACTTCGCTACTTGAGAGAACGAAAGATTGGAATTTCTTTGTTGCACAAATCAAAAGGTACAACAAAACAAACAACCCCTCATTTCATTTCCTCTTCACTCACCTTGTGTGTTCAAAAAAACTTGCAAAGGTTAGCAGTGTAATCACAGCGAGAGACATGTCTCAAATCAGTAACGAAGAGATATTGCTTGCTGAGAGCAACTCAGTGGGAAGGGGCGATCTAATGGATCAATATCTTGCTGAAAAGAAGACCAGGTTCCCTTCCCTTTTACATCACACCGTCATGGTGTCTGTGGTTCTCAACCTTTGTTCTCCACTTCTCTCTCTGTTCTCTGTCCTCTACTCCCCTTTTGTGATGTCATGTTTGTGAGCGCCACATCTTCCACAAGTGGAATTCCCTTTGTATAATTTTTTTTTGCGTTTAGATTATGTATTAACTTTCATCAACAACAGAGAACTGCTAGAGAGGCAAGCAATTAGATTAGAGCACCAACTAAGGCAGCTGGATAAGCAGTTGACCAATGAAAGGGAGGCTAAGGACCAGCTGAAAGAAGATAACAAGAAATTAGAAAACGACCTCAAGGAGGTTGAAAAAGAGCTGAAGCAAGAGATAGAAGGCAAGCTTAACAAGGACAGAGAGGCAAGAAAGAAAGAGTTTGAAATACAAGCCCTCAAGCGTAAGATTGATGAACTGGATCAAGTTAAAATAAGGTCGAACAAATAGTGTAATTAGAGAGAGAGAGAGAGAGAGAGAGAGAGAGAGAGAGGTAGCTCTTGTGTTTCTATATTAACCTGATCATTTTTGTACAGGGCGCTTCATGCTGCGAATGCTCATGGGCGCGAGGCAGAGAGAAAGACAGAGGCCGTCAAGGAGAGACTATATGCAGAGATAAAGGCCAAAAATGATTTAGAAAAAAAGAGTTCCATTCTTGAAAAAGAGTCCTCACAGCTAAGAGCACAGTTGGATGAGAAAACCGACAGATTATCTAAGGCATCAGCACTGCTCGCCAGCAAAGACAAAGAGCTTAGCAGTATCAAGGTTAAGCTTGAGAAATTAGAGAGCAGAGTTGAAACCGCAACTTCCAAGGCCAACAGGTTCGGTCACTTTCCCCAATTGCTTTCTTTTTTTCTTGTGGATTCATTTTTCTCTCCATGCAATCTCTTTTGCTTCCTGTTGATTAACCTGTCTTTTCTCTAACAGGGAATCAGAGCAGCTGAAGCAGCAGCTCGAATCAGAGAGGGAGGAAGGACGCTCCAGGGAAGCAAAGAACAACTCTAGACTAAAAACTCACATTGAACGTCTCACTAGCGATCTAAAGGAAGACAGAGAAAAGAGGTATTTGCTATCAATACACTTAGGCATATGTACACGTACTAAATTAAGGTATTCCTAGGGCAAGTCTTGAGAACGAGAGAGATAAGCTAGAGGCAGAGCTAGCCCAATCTGTGAAACAAATCGACCAGCTCAGAGCAGTTATTTCTGACCTGGACGAGCAGAAGCGACAAAGTTGTAAGGAAAGTGAAGAGGCCCGAGGGAATCTTGAAAGTGCCCTAAAAGGTAATATGCAGTAGCTTTTATTTGCTATTCACTTTGTATCACTCTGACAGTCGTAAGTATATCACAGCCAAGGCACGATTAGAAGCAGAGGTCAGTAAATCTAGGAGTGCAACAGAAGAATCCACACGGCAGATTGACCTGCAGACCTCTCAGCTGCAAAGCATCATCACCAAACTACAGGTATACCAGAGTTATTCAGACTCGGTGCAGGAAGATTTAGATAATTCCAGACAACATCGTGGTTTTGATGCAATGTCAATATGTAATTGTTTCCTTGTCTCTTGACTTTGCGTTTGGCTTAGGCTGATCTGCTGAAAGAAAGGACCGCTCTTGAGCGTGAGACCAAAGCGCGTGAAGATGACCGACTGGCAAAGCGCAAGATAGAAAATGAACTGCGATTGACTAAGTCTCAGCTCGAGGACTTGTACAAAGAGAGCTACAGAGGAATAGCTCAAAGCCAAGGCGTTCCCAAAGCGACAACTGACAGTAAGCCCTCTTCCTTTCTAGATATTCCCTTCATCACAATAACATGAATTCCTGTCACAGGTTCAGAGGAACTTCGTTCTGCCATTGCAGAGAAGGACGCCCTAGAATCAGAGCTTAAGCAAATTAGCCAAAAGTTGAAATCCAAAATAGATGAGCTTTCGAGAGACAAAGAAAATCTTGAGGGCGAAAACAGCAAGTTACAAAAAGAGAACAAATCACTTAAGAAAGAAGTGCAAGACTATAAGCAGGAAACTGATGAAGTGCAAGAGAAACTTCAAAGCACACAGAAGAGCGTAAAAGATCGCGCGGAGAAGGAAGCGAAGGAATGGGAGAGAAAATATCAGGTATGCTTTACATGCACATACAAATGCTAATTGCTATTCTCTTCTGGCGCAATTATCTTTACTTTCTTCATGCAGTGCCAGGCTTTGTTGTCGGACACCGCTCTAATAATCTTTTGATTTATTGTTAGGAGGAGAAAAAGCAGAGAGACGAGTATGAAAAGGAAATCAAACGAATGGAAAAGGTAATAATCGAATTTAAAAGAAGAGAGGAAGAAGAAAAAAGGGGACAAGCCAATAAGGATAGAAAGGATAAGAGCGCAGAGAAGGAGATCATTGAGGTAAGAGAAGAAGCGGAGCAGCTGCGGAAGGAGCTTGAACAAGAGAGGAATAAGAGGAAAAAGGATATGCAGAAGATCAATGAACTAGATAGTACTCTTCAAGGTACATTCTTACATTTTGAATTTTCATTTTATTCATTTCACCTGCGAGCTGAATGCCCCAGAGCTACCAAGAGACACTGTGTGTAAACTAACAAATCTCTTATCATCTAGAATATGAACGCAAGTTAAAGCCTGCTAGAGACACTAATGATTCCGTGAGTTCCCAATTAAAGGACCTGAAGGACAAATTAGAGATAGCAGAGGAGGAAAAGATAGATCTTGAAGAGGAGAACAAAGACCTGTTGAGCCAAGTCAAAGAGCTGCAGAAGAAGGCGAAACAGCTGGAAACTGACAGAGAGGAATTGGAGAAAGAGCTAGATGAAGTATCAGCCAAGAGCAGAGGAAAGAGTCAGAGGAATGGTGATAAGAAAACTGAAGAGCTGGGAGAAGAACTAAAGGTTTGCTTTACACTGGAGCTGTTAAGCGAGGATAATTTGATAAATATTTAGGAAAAGCTTAACTCTTTTTTCTGTTGCACCACAGAAATACAAGAAGGAGATCCAAATTCTAGAAGAAGAGAAGTCTGATATAGAAGCCGAGTTCCAGAGACTTAAAAATAAGCTTCAGCTTGAAATCGAGGCGCGTGAGAAGGCAGAAGAAGAGTTAGGTTGTCTTTCTCTCCTGAACACATGTGTTGTTGTGATTTACCTCTTTTCGTTTCACATAACAATAACTCACAATTTTATCGTTCAGATGCTGTGGAAGATGAAAAATTCAAACTTGCTAAAGAGAACAGAGAGCTGACGGAACAGTTAGACGAGGCTAAAGGCACAATACACCTCTCAAAATTTTACAGCTTAATACCCTTTTGCTAATGATTGCTGGCTTTAATTATAATCAGCTGAGGCAAGCAAGCCAAAGGGAGACAATCTGCTTGGAAATTTACCTGCCTCTAGCAACAAATTGACACATGTATATCTCCCAGTACTACTTCAGTAAGAATCTTAGCGTCATATATCTGAATATCTGTTGTTCTCTCTGCCCTCTGCTCTCTTGTGTGTGTGTGTTGAACAGTTGACAGCAAACAGAGCTCCTATGCCCAAGCGCGTGCGCGCTAGTACCACAAATCCTGTGCGTTCGAGGCCTGGCAAAGACTCTGAGCTGTCCAAGGACGCAGGTATGATAATTGTTTATATATATATATATATATAAAATTCTTCATTACTATCGTTGTCTCTCTCTAATTGTTTCCTATTCTCATAGAAGAACAAGAGGAGACAGAAGAGCAGAGGGAAGAGCGTGAGAGGAAAGAAAAGGCAGAGAAAATAAAGAAGATGGCAGCCATGGGAGGTATGGGCGGTGGCGGCGGGCTCATGGGCATGGGCAATCTTGCAAATGCTGCTCTTCAGCAGAGACAAGGTAACAATTTCTAAGAAGTCCTCTCCCTCTGCTCTCTCTGCTCTCACTCTCATATCCCTACTTTCTTCTTTCCTGTCCTTGTTGTTGGTGTTGGCCTTCTAACAAGATGTTGTGTTGCTTTGCTTTGCAGGCATGGCAGCCAAGAAAGGCAGAAAGTAGATTCCACCATCACCCCTCACCAACTACCACCAAGTTGTTGATTTGATCTTTTTTCATGTCACATCTCTCTTAATGTGAAAATGTGAGATGGCCACCATGTGTTGGCTTTCCTTAAGGAAGTTTGTATCATAAATATCAAGAATATATGTTTAACAATGAAAGTTTATATTACAAGAAACTGAAAAATTTATTTTTATTTTTAAAGCTTTTTGTCACATTCACCACATGGCAATGACAGTGACAAAGAGAAAGTAAAAGAAAGTGTCCATTGCATGAGGCCAGCAATGATACACCAAGAAGAGGTATGCCATCATGATATTAATGGCTTTGGGATCCCTAAATTGCTGCAGAGCATTGTGCAATGCCTTCTTAACACTTGTTTGCTGCTTCTCCTTCTCTTCATCTTCTTCATCTTCTTCATCTTCTTCCTCCTCCTCCTTTCTTGGCTCTTCAACTAGCTGCATTGTTTCTTCATGAAACATGTCACACAAGTCCATTTGTCTCTCTTGCTTGCCATCATTGCTTGGCTTTTCTCCTTTCTCTTTTCTGGGCCTCTTTGTGAGAGCCACCACATGTTCTTTCACTTTGTTCCTTTTATTGCTACTAGCTGCTTGTGATGATGTGGAAGCCAGAATTTGTTTCACTTGGTCCAAGGACCTAAAGGAACGTCCATCAGGAGCTGTAAACTTATGCATGTACACACTAGCTGTTCATATATAAAAAAGAAGAGAGCAAATTAGTAATCTAAATCACAAAACAATTAAGAAGATGGTGTAAGGGTACTACTTTACCCATTCTTTTCTTCCTCTTGTAGAATTTCCAATCCCAATCCTTTGGGAGCACAAATCCCAATATCTTTTGTTGTTTTCTCTTATTTTGTTCTTTTGTTTCTCTCTCTGTTTGGTGTTCTTCCTCTTCTTCTTCATGTTCCTCTTCTTGGCTTTCACTCTCTTCTACTTCTTGCTCTTCTTTGTCTTGTTGAGATTTCTCCACTGTATTCTTTTGAGCACGCAGAATTCTTTCAACTCTTTTAACAGATGCATAGGTCTTACCAGTTGGAGATCTAAACCTATGACCCAGCTTACCATCTTGCATATATTTAAGAGAGCAGAGAGAGAGAGCAGAGAGCAGAGAGCAGAGAGAGTTGAGAAGTTAGATAAAAAGAACTACCAAAGAGGATGATAATGGCTTTGGCCTAACCTTGGCGATGGTAACACTTCCAGGTCCAATTATCTGGAACTTTAAAGCCAAGAATCTTCATCTGCTCTTCTTCTTCTTCTTTGTCATCAACTGGTGCTTTGATGTGTTTGCCATTTGCACTCTGTTTCTTCTGTTGCTCCTTCGTCTTTATCATTAGTTCTTTGCTCTTTCTTGCACTGACTTGCTTTGAAACTCTTTGGTGGAGCACTGAAGGCAAACCAAGTTTGCTTGTCACACCCTTCACTGAGCGTATTATCTGACCCTGGGGGCTGGTGAAATGGTGATCCAAAGATCCTTTTCTAGTCCCAGCTTGATTGATGACGAGTTAAACAAAAGGATTAGCCATTGTATTTGCTGGTGGGATACAGTTGCAACGTACATCTTCTCACTTGGTACCTCCATTTCCATCCTTTGGGCAATTCAAACCCTAAAATGGATACCTGTTCTTCTTTTCCTCCTTCGACTTGGCCCACGTCATGTCTGGAACCTTCTACCTTTCTTCTTTTTTTAGTTGTCATCTCTTCTTCTTCCTCATCCTCTTCTTTCTTCTTACTGTCAGCTTCAGCTTTTCTCTTCAGTTTTCCCACTCCTCTCTTTCTCTGCCTCTCATCAAGCTCTTCATCATCTGAGATTATTGTTATCAGTTCAGGTTTAACCTTCAGCATTTGTGGTCTCAAATGGTAAGTAACTTTCTGACAGGTCCTTCTGCAAGAGAAAGTTCCCACTAGAAAGGGTTCATTTGGTGACCGGATTGTGTGTAGGTGGGCAGAATTTGGGGGAAAGAGGAGCCAGATGGCAGGTGGCGGGTGGAGGCTGTAAAAGAGGAGAAATGGTGAAGGTATGTTATGGTTTTTTCTCTTTTTTTTTATAACTCAAACCTGATCAGTTCCCACGCCGGCCCCAAGTGTTATCCCATTGAATCTATCGTACCAAGCGTATAAAAACGTATTGATGTTGTCACACAAAACGCTCTCTCTTATTCAATGTGCAGTGAGTTTGGATAGTAGGCAGTGTGAAGTCATGACCGAATGTACAAACTCACCGTTCGAAAGGAATCAAACAGACAAAGCAGCCAACTGCCAACGGACAAGACTCTAATTCTTGGAATTAAATTCCAAGAAAATATCGACAGATATATTCCACCTTGTTGCATTAAACTAGATGTAGTCGTTGCTGTGAAGGTCCGTCAAAGCAATTGAGTGCTGCCCTTGTTCTGGAGAAGGTCAATTTAATTCTGGGGACGCTTAAAAACAAACTGCAACCAAGCAATTATTGCCCCCCAGCAGTCGTTGATAGTTGTTTGGAGTTGAAGAATTGAATTCATCAATGTCTGCGAAATGTGTGGGCGCCAAGTACCGGTTGGATCAGCCCATCAAACGGTCCATCAACGCCTTCCTTGCTTCCCTCCTCAACGCTCTTACTTCCTCTCACCCTGGCACTGGCGCTGATGGTGGCTTGTGGAGTCTTGTGCTTGATTCAGAGCTGCTCTTGACTTGCAATGAGCTGCACGAGTCTGCTCGTGTTCCTTACGGAAGAATTGTTGTGCCCAATCCTTGCGCGACCATCTTAGCCACCATTCGCTCCAAGCAGCCAGACATCATGTGCCTCGAGATGACAACTCACGAGCTCTTCAGAAGATTGGCTCAAACACAGCAGCAAGAGGAGCAGCTCAAGGACGGAATTCCAAGAGAGATGGTAGGCTCAGTTGGGCTGTGCTACTTGGATTTCAACTCGAGCTTTGGTCGCATTGGCTTTCGCACCGGGAGGAAGAGACGAGACGACATCGAGCATGTCTTCCAGCTCGGGCTTCTGTCATCACCTGCGGCTGTCCTCGCTGTGACGTTTTCGTTGAGGGGAATCACTGAGTCATGGGAGAACGAACACTTTCAGGCAGCCATCGGGTTCATTCACGAGGCCGCAAGCAAAGGCCGCAAGACATTCAATCTGGTGGCTGCGAGTAGGTACAGCCACTCCGCCGCACCGATGATGTTCATTGCCGGAGTGGTCACTGCATCGGATTGCCCATTCGATCCAACCCCCTTCGCAGATATTTCGCTCTCTGTGGGGACAAGCGTGGTGGGCTCGAGCAAGAAGCAGAAATCAACTGCATCATCTTCACCAACAACAGCAGGAAGCTGTGCCCGCAAAATGTCTCCGATCGCCGAAGCGATTGTGCCCTGGGTCGCTGCCAATGTGAACTCGATTGTCAAGGGCGCCGCTCAGTCGATCAGTGCCTACGTGTCTGCCGCCACGTGCAACCCGTTGGGGGCTTCCATCGTATCAGGCCTTGGTGAATGCGGGTGGACAGTGCACACGAAAGAACGCACGGGCATGTCGCGGCCGCGGAACTGGTGGGTCGGGAACAACCACGAGGGACTACCGCCAGGCGAAGACAGCCAAGAGCAACAAATGTCCCTGCGCTGCATCTGGATGTGCGACGAGGGGACCGTGCGCTTCGGAAAGATTGGGCGGAAGAATCGGCCTTGTCCCATTCAGAAGGAATTAGTGCATCTGATCACGGTCGCAGTTCCTCTCATCATGCGCACATCCTGCCGCCCTGTCTGCGTTTGCATTCACGTGAGTCTCAGCACTTTAGACGAGAGGTGGAAGGGCGAACAAAGGGATCGCCTGGCGCATCTGCTGCGGCTCAGTGGAGGAAAGATCTTTGGAGTTGCAAATTACCAAGGGCCAATGACGTCCACTATCTTTGTGGCTTGCATGTTTGGTGGCCCTGAGCATGACTTTTTTCCGCCACCCCAGATGGAGGGCATTCAGTGGATCGCCCCTTCGTTCTCTCCCTCTCCTTGCCCCATTGCACTCCACCTGGCATTCGACCAGCGTATCGCAGCGCACGTATCAAGGGTGGCAAAGAGCATGGGGGTGGGAGAGAAGATGATGATTGTGATGGATTATCCAACCGCAGTTTGGTCCAAATCGATTGGTGCTCCAGCGGGCTCTATGCTTCTTCTCAGGGACCCATTCGAAATCGAGTTGGCAAAGCCTGTGCTGGAAGAGAACGGATGGAGTGCAGCTCAGTGGTCCGAAGCGGACCCCTTCATTCCAGCAGGAGTGGAAGCCAAGGCAGTGGGCGTTGCTGTTGCGTTTTTCAACTCTCCGTTGGCTGCAGGCCCTCCTGTCAGTGTCCTGCAGTCGCTGCTGGCGGCCTGCAGCGAGGAATCAGCTGTACTCCTGGTCCTGGGATTCTATCAACCACCAGGGTGCACCATAGAACAGGGAACAGCCTCTTCGCTGTCAACAATAAGAACTCTGATAGAGCCGTGGCATGGTCGCCTCATTGGCACTGTTCGTGTGAACTCCAGTGTGACTCGAATCTTCACATTCATTAGCGTTGGTGGTGGAGGTAGTGGTGGCACACAAACAGACCTTCTGCAGGTCAAAATGAGAGAGGAGGTTGAGTCATCCTGGACTTCTCTTCAGAATACCAAGAAAATAAGTATTTTTTTGGATCAATGAATATTCGGGAGTGACTCAACATGTGTTGTATAAAATTGTAGTCAATGTATGTAAAGGGAGTATGTGCACCACTACTAGTGAGCCCTCTTGGATTTCTAATAATAATGTAATCAAGATAATATAGTGTAGCAAAGAATTCAAAACCTTTATGTCTTCCACACTCTTCTTTGCATACAATTGAAGTCCACAGTACTCTTACTCCAATGTAAGGACCTCAAGAAACTCTGTTTCTAAACAGCTTTGGGATGATAGCCTTGCCTAGGAGTGATATATAATGGTCTCCTCCTCCTAATTGTTCAGTGTGAAAATGGATGGTGGGCTATGCAGATGCCAGCAAAAAAGAGAAAGTGTGCACTGCCATGGTAATGCTAAATTGAGGAATCATCCATCCCCATCAACAATTTCAAAAACTGACAGAGATTTTAATACAATTTATTCCATCCTTAAATACTTTTCCCAGGCCAACTAATTAACAACATATGAGTCGGGTGGTAGTGGTGTTGTTGTGTAGCTGGCTGATGTTGTAGTGCCCCCCCCAAGCAATGTATCACCATCACCACCATCACATGCATCTTACTCTTCATTCATCATCGAGTGAGAGAGCCTTCAGACAAGAACTGATCGAAGGACTTGCCAGTACTGGAAATGGGCCTCAACGTGATGGTGGCCTTGGCCGTCCTTGGCCTCTCTAGTAGTAGTAGCAGTAGCAGTAGTACTCGTGGAGAGGACGCTTTTGCTTGCAATGTGAACCACAGGTCCTGGTGCATACCACCCAAACTATATAGAATGAAGAAATAGAAATATATATTAGATATATATTTATAATAAATCAAGAGGTTTTGTTTTTTTAAAATTAAGGTAAAACGTCTCTCACACACTACACTACACTACACTACACTACACTACACTACACTACACTACACTACACTACACTACACACAGCGAGAGAGAGGGCAGAGGGGGCAGAGAGAGACGTACAAATGGTGGTGAAGGTGGTGATTTAGGCGTTGTGTCCCCTTCAAGACATATCCTTTTAGGTTAAACAAGGTACGGCCCCAAAGAAAGAACGATGATCAGTGAATGTATGAGAAGAGCAATGATGGATGGAGGAAGGAAGGACAAGGTTGAATTCATGGTGAAGAGAAGGGGTCCAGTACTGTATAATCCTTCCTTCAAGTTGAGTGTTTAACCATTCAGCAAATCGCTTTCTTGCATAGCGGGGTGCACCAAACTGTATTACATAAAGTCGATTCTTAAACAGAGGATACCTGCAAACGAGCTGAAATGCTGCCATGGCTGCAAGAGCAGCGCCCATACTATGTCCTATACAGAGCAATCATTTCATAGTTGGTTACTTTCAGCTGAAAGGCCATCACCTTCTGCTCGTCACGCCTCTTCAAAGTATTCAGCAACAAAAAGAAGTTCTCACCTGTTATGACTATTCGTTTCGTGGAGTCAACACCTGCACAGTGGATGATCTGGTCTACTACATCCCTCCCATGTTGCTGCAAACAGCCCTTATTAATATCCTTAATGAAACATACAAGTAACGTTAAGTATTCGCTTAAGTGAGATCCTTGCCACAACCACTTTTCTGCACACATTATATCAACTCACCTTGTATACACTATAAAAGCCTGCATGCACATTGAGGCCCTTGAACAACGCATGTGGGTGCAGATTTTCCAAACCTCTTTGATATGACCAAAATTGTTAGCTTTAGAAAGAAATGTATGGGGTAGGAAACTAGGCGGCAAGTAATGTACCTAGACATACGATCCAACAATCCTCTTTTAAGACCTTCAAGTGAGTATGGACCAACTTCCAGCTCACCTTTGTTTTCAAGAACTTTCTGTCAGATGTTGTTGTGGAACAGTGTTGTGGGTTGTGGAACAGTGTTATGTGTGATAGATGAGTACTTCTGGAAAGGTTGACTGCAATTTTGAGCATTCTGTCATGATCTTTCATTCCAAAAAATCTTACCACCATTTCATCGTCCCCCATAGGTTCCTGTTTTAAAGTAAATGTTATTATATCAGCAAAATTGACTTAATCAGAATTCATACAATTTGGAAGGAGATTATGCAGACCTGTACAGTCAATGCACCTTCTTGTTGAGGCGTGATGATCGTTGGTACGATGTGATGTTGGTACGATGTGATTTGATGCAACTCCTTGTTAACAAAAGGAAAAGTTTTGGATTTAAACCTTTACTAAAGTCTATATGCTGAAAAAAGTTTGTCGTTTCTTACCTTGTTACTGTTCTGTCTTCCCCAGGCATTGTTGTCTTTATGAATTCTCTCAGAGATGCTGTGCGATTTCATTTTTGCATTTAATCTAACCTTGATGTCGTCATTCAGTAATGTGGGGGGTGCTTCAAGACTGAGTGCTCTTCTGTGGAGGCTTCCTGGTTTTTCTGAATGTGGTTTATGTTTCTCACTGCTCTCAAAAGCATGACTCAAATGTCCCACAAAGTCAAAAGTAAAGGAACCCAAATTGCCTGTTCTCAATTGAAAGAGAGCAAGTATTAATACCAAACAAAAGCAAAACATAATTGAAACTCGAATGGAGAGAGGAGAGTGTGCAGGTACCTATCACGCCGCCAAGCTTTCCAAACGTTGATGTGTGCCTTTTGTGTTTCTTAAGGTTTCTTTCTGTATTCGTTTCCTCCTCCACTTCTGGTTCCTCGTCTGTTTGACTGCTTTCTTTTTCTTCTTCGTTTCTTTATCCAAGATACAAGAATTTTGAGCAGGGCAATATACGAATGAGGGTTTCATTATTTTAAAATGAGAGGTACGCCTTACAGAGGGTTAAATCTGAGTTCACCGTTGACATCTTCCTCTGCAAACTGCTTCCTTAGCTCTTTCATTTCTTCTTCAAAGATATTCCTCTTTACGTAATGCACTTGAGATCGTGTAAGAGGCCCTTTGGTCTTTTTCAGGAATTCCTCTTTCGTCGCAGATGTATTGTCCATTGAGAGTGTCTGTGCCAAATCGAAAAAACATTGAAAGAGTATATTTTAGGGGCTTGTTTTTTAAAAAAACAAACAAAGGCTATGCTGAAGGCACACAGAAAAGAAGAGAGGTACCCTGAGCAGTTCAACTCGTATAATTCTGGCAAAAGAAAGAATGAATGTAAGTGAATAATAGTGTAAAGTGTGTCCCAAGTACTCACAAGTGAATGAAAGTTGCAACATTGCATATATCCTCTGAACATGATGAATAAGAATTTACCCCCTGCTATCTCTTATAGCAATTTGCTTATCGTAATTCTCTCTGTCTTCTTGTGGCAGCCGCGTGTTGATCGCGTGTGTCCAGCCAATTCGGTTGAGCCTTGTCAAAGCCGGCCATGCCGACGTGTCTCCAGCTCCCTCTTCATAATTGTACCTTTAAATATAAACAGCAATTAAACCAGGGCGGGACAACAATAACACACACACACACACACACAGAGAGAGAGAGAGAGAGAGAGCAGATGCAGGGTTCACATATCACAATTCTGCGGAAGAAAAGTAAAAGGAAGAGGTGTGTACTCAAAGAAATAGAACACGTCTGCAAGCATTTTCTTCCAGGCATTCCATATCGGTGGTGGAGAGTTTTCCAGCTCACCTCTGACCTCATCTAAGTGAAAACAGTAGATGTGGCCTTAGTGTTCTTCTCCATTGAGAACGATTTCTTGTTTAGTTTCTTAAGAAAACAATAAAGGAGAGAAGGCAACAAACTGTCATAAGATTGGCCATCAGAAATGCCTTGGTTTGTGAACAGCTCCCTCAGTAGCCCCAGCAAGGCGAAGGGAACTGGTGGATGCAGATCAAACAGTGTGTTGTTTACAATGTGGTGTTGTATATCTGCCACACTTTCAAGAATTAAGAACATATCGAAAGCAGAGTTTAGCCTTTTACAAGTTGTTATGGGGGGGGGGCAGGCAAATTGCGATGAACAACTGTGAATGCTGAGAGGAGACAGTTTGAAGGGATGAATGGAGGGGGGACGTACGTGCGAAGGCGAGCCTGGGAGAGCATAGAGAGCAATTTGTGCATCTCATGTTGATTGTTAAGCACCGAGCCATAGTGGGCACGAATAAACACTTCCACATTCTCCTCTTCCTCCTCTTCCTCCCCCTCGCCTTCATCTTCTTTGTATGCCGTACCGCCACCATCTGGAACGCCATCAAGGCTCAGACCTGTCCTTCTTCCCCTTGTTTTTACTGCTGTCGCATCCATTCCTCGACAAGCATGCTCGTCTAGAAAACTTTTTGGGAACAAACCTATTGTTGCGGAATTCCGCAATTCTTGTCGCAAAGGTAAAAGTTTTGTTTTTGGTGGGAACGCAACAAAAGTTTTGTTCTTCTCAGAAGTTGAAGTGAAGAAGTGGGAAACAGGTGAGGTGATGAAGTTAATGGAACATCTTGCTTGTGCTATGTCGAAAAGAATCTGAAGAGAAGGAGGAGGGAAGAGCAAGAGTGGCCTTGAAGAGGTGAAGGCCATCTCGTGCATTCTAATAATGTGGGTGTGTGGTCATATGTCACAGTTTGTCTGCACGTGAGTATACGTAGCTGGGAGGATACGCAGTGAAGCCAACGTCCAGCTGAGCGTTCTTTTGCTTTTCTTGCGTGAGCAAAAACGGGGCGGGGCCAGTGATGGGAATCACCTAAGTGGAGAGAATTGTTAAACAGGTGAATACTTAAGAAGTCTCAGCAGATTGCAGTATGAGCCAAAAAGCATTTAACACCCAGACACAATAGAGAGAGCAGAGAGAGCCATGTATAACAGAAACACGCACAATATGGATAAATCAGAGAGAAGAATATCAATGTACTCCTGCTGAAGATTTTGTATAAAAAAAAAGAACTTACTTCCGTGCATCGGATACGCATTCTGTCCCAAGCAAGTTGTGCCTTTGTGCGCACGAGCGCTATGGCCTTTCCGTCGATGTCCAGCTGATAGCCCACTTCCAGATTGACATTAAATTGCCACAACTGAAAGTGTTATCGCAATTTTAGCCCAGAACGCACAAACATATTTGGGGGAGAAATGGTTAGTCATAAGTCTTGGTTGGAGAGATGAAGAGAGCAAGCATTGGGTGACCGTGGGCTCTGAGAATAGGAATAAGGATTAGATAAAAAGAGTTGTTGGGGAAAGGACCTTAAACACGAACTTGGTCTTTCCATCTTCAAAGACTGTGTATCTGCACACGAAGAAAGAATGTCTTGGGATCACTTTGCCCAGCCTCAAGTTGGATCGAGAGACACGGGCTCTGTCCTCATAATCCAATAAAAATTTGTGCCCGGCCAGGATGTGCTGCTTTTTTGTGCTCAGGAGATCCCTGTAAGACCTGTCACACAGGCTGCCAGCCCAATATGGTAGCAATTCTTCGTGATGCAAAGTGTAGTAGGCCCAAGGCACTACATCTGTCGTGTAGAAGCAAAACACGCAGGCCCCTGCCATCATCAAGAGCTGCATTTTACGGCTTTTGGTGTTAATTGTGATCAAGGGCTGAGGCTGGGCTCCGGTGCTGCTTTCAGTCGTTCCATCTGATGAATTATTCGAGTATCGCCTCTTGGGGGCAGTATTTCGAGAGATTATGGAATCTAATTTGCTTCTAATCGTTGAATGTTGGCTTGATGGAAGGGCAATGCCCTTCTGTCGTCCAAGTAGAGCCAACCTTTGGGGTATGAAGAAGAGGGAAACAGTTTTTAGTGAGGGTCTACCAGCAGAAGCATAATTGTTCAACAATGGGCGCAACATTTTCTTCTTGTGTGATGCTCTTGGCTTCCAGCTCAAATTTTTTAGAAGAAACTTTTTACCACGCAAAGCAGGGTTAGGGTTAGGGTTTAGAGTTTAAATGTAAATGTAAATGTAAATGTAAATGTTGGGCCATGTTTTAACAATTTGTCATTCTCTGGTGTCAAAAACATTTGGCATCAGCATAACTTAATGCTTCATTGAATTCATCTTGCAATGGCAATCGTTGTATGTAATTTGTTATAATATATTGTTTGAGTGATCACATGGATCTTTTTACAGAAACAACTAATGATCTGTTGGCCACCAGCAGGACAATGTATTTTACACTCTGGACTCTTTATGTTTCAAATATCTCCTGAGTTATGGACTTCCATGTTTGAATTGTCATAGAGAACCAAGCCCATTTGTCTGCAAATGAAAACTTCTTTAAAAAGGACAGTAAGCACTTGTACAATCAAGTTTGGGCTGCAATGACCTTCTGAAGTGGGCCAAAGACTCAACTCAAAGGACTTTAAGTACTAGCATGCACATTTTGTTTTGCAACAAACAGCAAGACCCTTTCCATTGCAAACGCAACAATGATTTCTAGAAATGGGATCTAGATTTTTCTGGAATTATCCCGACCATCCGGAATGAAACGGAAACGTAAAGCGTAAACGAAAAGTCAAATAAAATCTCAATTTGTCTCCGGATTTTCTCTCTTCCCATTGGCGGAACGATCAACCACGTGCGCCCCTATCGTTGAGGCCCTCCGGTAGTGCTAAGAGGGTGAGGCCATGCCATCTGTGACTGACCAGTCCAGACCATAGGGACATCACTTGAGAAGGAGTGTACCAAAAGACCCCCAAAAACAAACGCACAGAACTCTCTTCTTGTTCCACACTTTCACACAAGAGAAGATGGCAGCCAAGCAGCAGCAGTTTGAGCCCTTCGAGTGCTCTGTACAATGCCCAACCATCAATATTGATGGTGCCACACACAAGCTCGCTTATGTGGACTGGAACTGTAACTGCAGCCAGGACCAGCCGGTGGCCTTTGCTGTGCACGGCCTCACCAGGAATTCCAGGTACAGTGAGGCCTCATTTGCAAAATGGAAGAAATTTAATCTGAGTCTGATCCCCCCCCCCATCAAAACAAACATCATGTCATGTCATGCCGTTTGCAAATCAAACAGAGACTTCGATGAGGTGGCCAAGGCGTTGGTACGTTCAAAGCAAAACACACAGACAACATGTTTATTTCTTTTGAAGCCTTTCTTTTCCCACCCCTGTTTGGCTGTCTCATAATTCCCTATTGGTCCTTCGGAATCCGAAACGTTGTTCTATTGGCGCAAATTTATTACCCCAATTTCCTATTGGTGCATTGGCCTCCTACACTAGGAGCCTCCCCAAGTATGCCCAACCAACAACTCATGGTGTGTGGGGCAGGCCTCAACTATCAGATGCTCTTACCAAAGTTATATGTCTATATGTATATGCACAACAATCTTTGGGAATTTGGTTTTTTGTTGCACGAAGCCATTTTTGAATAATACATACATAGTTGCTTTCAACCTGCTTTTTGTTTATTAATTGCTGTTATCTCTCCCAGTGTGCAAAAGGTTACAGAGTGATCAGCGTGGATATGCCTGGCAGATGGAATAGCGATCCCGTTCCACCGACACACTATAATTATGCCCAGTACATGTCTGACATCAAAACGCTAGTCACACACTTACAACTAAACAACAAAATTGACTGGTTGGGTACATCAATGGGTAAGTCCTCTTTTACTCTCCCAGCCTGGGATATCTCTTAATCACTCTCATTTATTAGGTGGTTTGATTGGGCTCTGCTTAGCTTCAGAGAGGCCAAATGCAAATAGTAAATAGATCCATTTCTCCTCATGCATTCTTAGGCACTTATCCCATAAGCATGATTACAGACCTAACCAACCTACATCCTTAGCACCAACAGTGAGTTTTCGTAAAATCATCATGAATGACATTGGGCCTTTTGTGCCAAGCACAGGTAATCACGCTTGTCACCAAGAAGCCACTTTTTTCTTAGCTCTTATTTTTCTTGTCTTATCTTTTCTGGTAGGCTTGCACAGGCTTGCCCTGTACGTGGGGAAAGGAGATAGGTTTAGGAATTTGGATGAAGTCCATGAATATGTGAAGAGGATCTGTGTTCCCTTTGGCTGCAAGACAGAAGAAGAATGGAAAAAGCTTTCCAAATATTATGCACGCCCTATTGATGAAGGAGAGTTCAAATATGCTTTGCACTATGACCCTGCTATTGCCACAAACTTTCCCAAGGACCCTTCTGGCTTCAAGGATATCAACTTGTGGCACCTCTGGCCCGACGTCAGATGTGAATCACTGCTCGTGTTGAGAGGGTAAGATAGTTCTTGTACACTTTATTCATGAACCTTTATGTTTCACTTCTTGACAAGTGTCCACACTTTTTCCCTGCTGATCTATTCACACTCTATTTGGTTTGTGGCACCACAGGCAGCATTCAGACATACTGCCCGTGGAGGTTCTTGAGGAGATGAAGAAGCGGGCGCGTATCAAGATGAGTGTTAAAGAGTTTGAAGGTGTTGGCCATGCGCCTCCCTTACTTTGTGAGGATCAGATCAATGCTGTTGTGCAGTTCTTCTGCAGCTGATAGCAACATCACGCCACAAAGTAACTGACACACAGAATTTTGACCTGACCAAGTCAAACTTGCATCAAACAATGAGACGCTAAGTGAAGGAGTGCAAGAAGATTGTGAAAAAAGATTACTGCTGTTGTGGAGATGTTTTGTATTTAATGATGAAGAAAACATTAAAGAATCAATCAATCGATCAAACAAACAAACTGCTACAAGCAGCTGGTGTTCTTTGAAGAAAAAAAGAACAGACATGATAAAAAACAGCATATGGACAGTCTAAATAATGTGCAGAAAAACTGCCAATAAATAAAAGTCTGTGTGCTGGGAGAATAACTAATTACTAAGATGAAATCTCAGCACCTGTGATGTTGAGAGGTGAGGAAATGAAAGGGCGGTCTTGCAGTGACATAGCATAGTAGTATTCACGGCAGTAGAGCGTGGCCAGGAGTGGCACTCCCAACACCAGGCCAAACCAAAAGTAGAAGTTGCCTGCCCGTGTGTGCTTTAGTGCCCTGCCAGCATAGATCAGCGGAATCTGCGAAGATGAGAGCGAGAGTGAGCAAACAACCAAGAAAAAAGGAACACTGTGTGTGTGTGTGGTGGATTACCTGTCCCATTTGTAGTACAAACAGCCAAGGGCGCACCATTCGGAACACTACAGCGAAAACTGTCTCATGCAACTGTATATGTATTGTCATGATCAGCATTCATGCATGAATCAGAGACAGAGGAATTTCATTCAATACTTACAACAGCAGATAAAAGAAAAGTAAAGAAAGTGGCTCTTAGTTTAGAGGTCTTATAGGTCGTCAAACTTTCTAAGTAGACATGCCTTAATAACCATTCATGAACTGGTTTGTTCCATTTGCGAGCATATTCGTCCCAAGAAGTGCTGCAAGGCCAAAGATGAGTATATGTGTGAGAGAGAGAGAAGAGAAGAGATGGCGAACAAACCTGTTCCACCAATCATCGTAGAAGCGTCTGTCTGCAAACCGAGTGACCTCTGCTAGGCCATTTAAGATGAGTTCAAACACGATATAAAATATCAGGATGTGGCAAAAGACAATAGGAATAATCAGCACGATAACAGCCTCTAATGGAGACAGAACAGGCGCCCTGGTGTGAACATCAGTAAACAAGTAAATAAACAGTTAATACTATGCCTGTGTTGAACAGTTTCTTTGAGTGTGTTCTATATTTTTGGTACCTCAGCAGGACAGGGGAGACATGCTGTTCTATCATAACATGCAGGATTGAAAAAACACTTACTGCACTGATACACTTTTCCAGAACATAGGTCCACCTGAAAAATCAAAAAGTCCACAAAGTCATATGTTTAGTTAACACAGCAAGATCAGGTAGGAACAGCGTGAGAAGAATTGGGCTGGCATGTGGAATTGCTCTTTGATGGGAAAGGAGACCTTATACTCTGTGTTCTTGGGTAATTCAATTCATAGACAAGTGTGGGTGCACAAAGAAAGTAAAGGTAGTTGCCCAATGTCACGTTTTGAGGATAGCGTACAGCTCCTTCCTAATGTATTGAATAGTTTAGGCACTAACTGCATAGTCTCTCTGCTCATTGGGCGTATGGCTCAACAGAACCATGGTTCTGTTCCCTCTCTTTTGTGTGCTCTATTGCTGGGCGGGGGTGGCAGCCATTGAAGATTAGCTTCTTACCTCAACAGGTTGTTGTTTCTGTTGTTGCTGTTCAATGAGGCCCTTCCTGTTGTTGCTGCCACTGTTGTTGGGGGCGGCAGCTGCAAATTCCTTGTTTGTTTCCGTATAGGAGTGCATCTTCATGACTAGAATGATCATGTGAAGGAGGAAACAAGTCGTGGGCACGACAGCCCACTCCTTCTCAAAGACCAGCAACCAAAGTGTTCCCAAAAAGATTATGCTCTGTATCAGATGCTGCATAAGGAAAATGGCACTCTTGGGCAGGATGTTGAGAAGGATCAACTTGTGGACGAAGAAGGCAGAGAAAGAAGAAGCCCCCAAGAGAATCCAAGCTGGCAGCATGTCAATCGGAACCAATTTGACCAGAGATTGGAGTCCCACGAGAGTGCCCTCCCTGATAAAGTAGCTTATGTTGGATGTGAGCACGTAGAAGCCACCCATCAGGGCCAGAAGGTTGAAGAATCCTTTAAATTCAGACCGCTGTAGGGCCGATTCTGATTGTGATGGGTCCAAATACGATGTACGAGGTTCGAATTTGTTCTTCGTTGGCACCATCTGAGGACTCTTGGGCTCCTTCACTGCTTCCAAATGCTTCAGTTGTTTCAATTCATTACTGGGCTGTCTGTGGTTCACCTTTGCATTCGTGGGGCTGAGTGAAGATGAACAGGAATTCAACCCTGTTTGAGGCCCATCAGTGGAGGTTGACTGTTTTTTATTCTTGGATGCTGCAGGTCGCTTTTGCATGTTGAGGGATGGAGGAGTGAGTGGGTGAGTGAGTGTGTGTGGGGACAGGAAGGAAGAAGAAACAGAGAGGAATTAATATTCCCAAGAAGGCAACTCACACTTTCAAGGAGCTCTCAAACCATAAGAATGCGAATATGAATGAATGAATGAATGGAGTGGTGGTGTGATGGGAATCGGCACACTACACCAACACACACACACACGGAACGACGACCATTGCACCACCACCAGGGGTGTAATCAGAGTTAACAGCCAATGAAAATCAAATACACACAAATAATCAAATAAATCAAACATCTTTCTGTTTCAACAACACCTTGCAAGATATATTGCCATATTATTTTTATATGTTCAGTCTTCCAGGTTTCACAAACACCACTGCACTTCAAAATGCTCTAAATTAGAAAGATGTACAATTTTAAAATTTCTTGTTTGTTTTTTACTTTAAGCAATTAAATATTTCTATTAAATTAAATTAACCTTTCAAGAAGTTGCGAAGTGCACAAAATAAATAAAAATAAGTAAAAGAGTAAAACTAATTTTTAAGCAATGATGTGTCAACAATTACACACCACCACCACCACCACATAGATCCATCCATCCTTGTTGTTGCTGAGGCAAATTGCCATTGGAGACAGTCTTTTTTTGCAAAGAAAAAGTGACACAAACTTTTTTCAATTGGAACAAACAAAGTTTGATGCCCACCACCACTGCCCTCACCTTCATCACCTTCATCATCATCACCATCATCACCTTCATCGCCATGACACTCTTCTCTTCTTCACTCAAGTGTGTTCTCTTTCTTCCTTTCAAAATCTTTCTTCCTTCTCTTTCTCATTCTTCTTTTGTTGTTGTTGTTCTAGGATAGTTCCTCTTTCTCCTTGTCCCGTGAAATCAAACAAATGCACAGCTCCGTCCATGAACGAGGCCACCACTGCTTGTCGTGTCAAGGCCAAGTCTCCCAGGTTGTACAACGCAATTCCAGAGTCTGAGTGGTCTCTTCGTTTTAAGACATGAGGCTCTCGTCCCGCTGTTGTTGTTGTTGACGTCGGGGATTCTTCTGTCATGTCTATCCCTGACAGATCAAGATAGTACACACCTCCTTCGTCGCCTCCGTAAACACATCTCCAATCATTGACAGACACTGTTTTGATGGACTCGCTCGTCTGAACGGTTTGTAAGCATTGGCCAGTCTTCACAGACCATATCTTGACCATGAAATCTTCTGCAGATGAAGCAATGATGTCGCCCTCAAAGTCCAATGCATCTATTGACCCTGTATGGCCAGCAAGTTGAAGAAATGGTGCTTCACTGTTACGCACATCCCAAACGATAACATTATTCTCTGAGTCCTCCTGACTCTCTCCCGCTACGATCCTTTCTCCATCAAAGATGCAGCCTGACCGGCCTACCAAACGCTGTTTGTATTTGGTGATGCTTGTAATTGGTATATATTGCTGTTAGTATACAGACACAGCGAGGTAGTATTTGAAGATGAAGTGAAGAGAATACAATACCATTGCCCACTGCGAAGATCCCATAATGTGATTGTGCCATCCCAAAAGGAAGCGACAACAAGAATGTTGTTATCTGTTGGGTGCAATTGCAGAGAGCTTATACACGAATAGTCAGTTAGAATACTCAGAGTCTCTGTGCCACTTTCGAGATCCCAACACTTAACCAATGCATCAATACTCCCTGTCAAAGCCTAAGAAAGTCAGGCTAAATACTAACCCTGAAAGCAAACACAGAGAAAGAAGAAACAAACCACTACTAACAAGGAGAGGACTTCGCAGTTGAAGGGCAAAGATAGATCCGTTGTGCGAAGTGAATGTATGTAGACGTTCGCCAGTGGAGGCGCTCCAAACAGAAATATGGCTGTGGCTCTTCACTGGTTCATCAATGTGTCCAGCAATGATCAGAGAATTATCAGCCACGACGCATCCCATGGCGTTGGCATTGCCTGGGAGTGGCTTCAGTGAGTGGACTAACCTAAGGGTATACAAATAAGCAAAGAAACTTACTAATCAACTAGAGAATAGAGTAGGAGCAGAAAAGAGAGGAAAGGATTCCTTACTGGCCAGAATAGTTGTAAACATTGACAATAGCATCACTGCCTGCAGTAATGATCTTGGATTCATCAGCAAATATGTTATCTACAGAGCTCTCAAGGTATCCATCAGGATAGTCATTCTGGGACCAGCTGCGTAGCTCTTCTGGCGTATAGCGTAGAGTGTAAGAAATTTCTGGGTTGTGATACCAACGGCAGCGCTCAGTCCATCTGCCTTGCCTCCAGTTGGCTCTTGTCCTCTTCAAGAAGGCGTAGCATTCCTTATGTGTAGGTTTGTTTGTTGCTTCGCTTGGGCGGTCCATTCTCTCTCCATTGGTCTCTACTTCAGTGTTCCAATGTGAGTGTACTGATATTGGCAAAGAAGGAGGGTTGCAAGATTTGGGGGTGAGAGTGATGATACCTTGTAATCTCTCAGCTGGGGGGATGAGTCTGGTATTCTCAAGAAGAAGCTGTGGCCAGTCCTGCACTATGTAAGGGGAAGAGGCAGGAAAGTCTACTGCCAGTATGTGGGCCCACAACAAACGGTCGTTTGTCTGAACCAGCCATCTCCAGTTGGAGTTGACGGCAGCAATGGAAACGAGGGAGTCTGCATCTAAGTATCCCAGTATATGCACCAACACTTCGTTCGGGATCCCCTCCAAGTGGTCCAGAGGGATTGACATGTCAATTCTATGTGCTTGTTGTTGAAAAAAATGGGCTTACATCAATTCAATGAGACAAGTCTAAATTCGGGTTCACGAAAAGTAAATGTCTGATGACATTTAACATCTTATTTAATTTCCAGGAAATTTCCCGGTTTACATCAATGGCATTGATTTAAGGCATTAACATTTAAAAAATGTCATTCCATTTTTCTGAGAACAAGAAAAAACTTGGCAAATTGTAAGAATAACAATTTTTCCAACATCTAAAAAGGTAACACCTATTATGAAAAAAAAGAAAGGATAAAGAGAATTGTTGTTAAAGCATAATTTTTTGGATAATCTCACTCTCAACAATAGTTTGAACAGCTCTACCTTGTTTGTTCTGAAGAAGAAGAAGAAGAATAGGAGACCATAACACATGTTTCAGCAAGATCACAAGCTTTCTCTCTCTTTTTTGTAAATGTATTATAACTTCAGAAAATTTCATTCTCAGGGTGGAATAGAGCACATTAATGAATGTTGACAGATAAGAAAGAAGATGTTGTGTACAGTATGTCTTGTACAACTTCTCTTCCCATCCACACTTTATTTACAATTGCATCTTGGTAATAGTTATATTATGGGTGACAGCCATGGCTCTTTGCCCACCGTAGCACCTCTGCATGGCCTCCAAAAGTAGCACAAGCACATGTCACTTCATCCCAGGGACAGCCTTGGCTCCTGGCCCATTGCAGAATTCCCAAATGGCCTCCAAAAGCAGCAAGAGCACAGGTCCATTCATCCCAGGGACAGCCTTGACTTCGTGCCCACTGTAACACCTCCAAATGGCCTCCACGAGCAAGCATGTCAGCATAATCAGTCAAAGAATATGGAAAAGATGATGAAGAGGGCGAAGAGCGTCTTTGTAAGAGAAGAAACCGCCACCGTTGACAGACACTCTTGCAGACAAGATGCCACATGGGCGGCACCTGCACAAGTATCTCTGCCACAAGTTCATTGGGAAGCATCTCAAAGGCATCCTCTTTCTGGGGTTCCACCACAACTTTCGCCATGCCACAACAACCATCTTGTATGTCTTCTTCTTTTGTGCTGTTTGCATTTGCATGGGTGGACATCATTGGTCAAAATTTGTTCTTCTTCGTTTGTGTGTGAGAATTGCTGCCACAAAATCTCCTCTGGCATCACACATTCATTGGTGAATGTTAATTTAGATTTTAAAAAGTCACCCCTTCACATGAAGATAGATGGATAGAGGGAAAGCAAGCAAGGAAACAGAAAGAAGAAGGAAGCTAAGAAAAAGTTCTTCTCCTTCTCTTTCTTTTCAAGACTTTTTTCAATCTTATTTATGCAACCAAAGGGGGGGGGCCTGACAATTCAGCAAACCCTAGCTTAACCCTTAAAAAATACACAATTTGGTGGAACCAAATTATATTTTTTTTTTAATTTAAAAAAAGTTCACACACAAAGTCTAATTGATGTTGTGAATTAATTAAATGGCCATCATGTCATCATCATCATCCTCAGCAGCATCACCACTACTACTAGATGAAGAAGGATGATGTGAAGAGAAAGAACTGCTACTGCCAAAAGCAAAGACAGTGGAGAGAGGAGATGGTGGGCTCAGTGGGGAAGAAGAGAAGGATGATGATGATGAAGAAGCAGAAGAAGAAGAACCAGAACCAGAAAAGGTGAAGGTGAAGGATGATGATGAAGAAGAAGTGAAGGAGGGCACGTTGTTGTTAAAAATGTTGTTGTTGTTGTTGGAAGAAGGAACAGAAGAAGGAGAAGGAGAAGAAGGTACAGGAAGATAAGGAATTGCAGGAGGCAGAGGCAGAGAAGGGGTTGGATTGGTGGTGGTGTTAGAGATTGATGATGGTGGTGATGATGATGATGGCAAAGCTGTTGCTGAAGGAGAGGAAGAAGAAGAAGAAGGTGAGTTGGTGAAAGGAGAGAAGGGAGCAAAGGGAGCAGAGTTTGGAGATGGTGATGATGATGATGACATTGATGACATTGATGAAGGCAGAGATGAGGAAGAAGAGGATTGGCCAGACATGATGCAAGAGGAGAAAGGACAACAAGGACGTGAAGTTAAAGAAGATGAAGATGAAGATGATGGCGAGAGAAAGCTTGGCGTTGAAGACAGGGATGAGCGGAAGTATACGGAGAAGGGGCATGTCTGAGGGGGAACTGAAGAAGAAGGCGGTTCTGTGGTTGTTTGAGAAGGAGGAGGAGGAGTAAATGGAAAAGAAGGATGAGGAGACGAAGATGGAGACGAAGAAGCGGTGGTGGTGGTGAAGGAAGGGGTGCTGGAGAATAGAGTGGTAGTGGTAGTGGGTGAAAAGGAGGAGGCAGAGGTATTGGAGGGTGGCGGAAGGAAAGTGAAAGGAGAGTTGGTGGAAGGAGAAGAAGCAGCAGGAAAAGGGGAAGTCCTAAATGTTTGGAGAACTCTTTGTCTTATCTGCTTACAAACTACGTCATCTATAACAAGAGTCCATAAATGAGCCATGAAAAGCAATGACTAAAGAGGAGAAAAGGAAAAAAAGACTACCTGGACGGATTTTGAGAACTGTTTGGGCATCTGAAAGTGCATTGGCATGGTCAGAGGTCTCCATGTAACATTCTGCACGCAGCCTCACAATGCTAATGATTTGGTTTTCCTTTTGATTAAAAGTTATTTAGTAACACAAAGAAAATTAGTAACAGGTATGGACACTGAAGGCGTATAAATGCAAAAATCTGTCAGGACGTGTGTACTCTTTGTGTTTGCGGAAATCCAATTTTGCGTTTATATGACACTAGATGCAGCCCTACAGTAAACCACCACATGGCCTGCTCCCTAGATGTGCATTGTGTGTGTGAGAGAGAGAGCGAGTGTGTGAGCTGGTTCGCCTTTGGTAGCGTAACTGTGGGCTCTTGGGAAGCACCGAAGAGAAGTAAATTGGAAGGTGCAAGAGAAGTATAACATATATGTGAGAAAAATTACACACCAATTTTGGTCTTCCATTTTAGATTTGCCAATGGCTTCTGTGCGGGCAGCTCGCTCTGAAAGAAGGTCATTCAAGGTGAAAAGATTCAATGTATCTGTTATAGATATGAGCGTTCTGCTTATCTCCTCTTCCTAAGTTTGTTAAAAACATTAGGCCACATATCAGGCGCAGAATGATTACAGAGGCTATGGTGATATGCGCTGAATACCTCTCGAGGGCCGAAAAGAGAATGATTTAACATGTTAACAAGGACGCAAAGGCAGCTGTCCAGTGTTGAAGGGATACAGCGGGTAATACTTGACTTCTCCTTCCCACTCATTATTTCGGGACAATAGAAAGCCTCTAGCTCGAGTATCCTCAATTGCTCCTGGGTTGCTCTTGCATTGGGCGTGAGAGCCTAATATGAAGCGCTTTATTAGGTACACATCACTATGTAGTGACGACAGAATGGAGTGGTATACCGATGCAATAACGTGCTGTAAAAGGGCAAATAGCATCTGTCTACTGTCCTCAGTTGGAAAAGTTGTTTGTGCAACTGCTTTAACTGTGGTCAGATCCTTCAAGCAGCAAGTCACGGCCATCTTCGTGTAATATCTGACTCGCCAGGATAACAGAGTAACAATTGTTTAAGGACACAACTCAATGGAGTTTAAGGAACAGCAGGGAATAATAATAATTTTAGTAAATTGACCTACCTCTTTTCTATTGCGCTCATGATATCATCTTCCGTTGGTGGCTGCTCAGGCTGAAAAGCAACCACGCCCTGAATGATAAAAGAAAACAGGAAAACAAGGGTGGATATCAGAAATTTCAGAATGCATGAGGTGGCGTTGGTCAAACCTTGAAGAGTGTGATAACGTCACTAATTGTTTCTGTTGATAGCATTTTCAATGCGGAGAGTATGTGTGTTACGCCGCCAGCCTCTACAATTGTGTTAAGAGACTCGTAATCTGAAGTGTGGTCATCGCATTTGTCAGAAGAGGCACAAGCGCAGCCTGTGCAAGGTCTATTGCTGCTGGGGGCATTGTTTTCATTCAACTCGAGCTTGTAGGCAGGAACTTGGCACAGAGAGGAGAGAGCCTCAGCAGCGTAGAGAGCAAAATCGGTCTCTGGATAGGCAGCAGGGATATTGGTGTTGATAGCCGAAAATAGGCACTGTAATAGGCCAGATTCATGAGCACCACGCACGATTTCCAGCGTTGATGCGCGCCTCTCGCTCTCCTTTACCAAAAAAATAGTTGCCACAGCTATCATTGCCATCTCTACTACCTGCACATCGAAAAAAGAAAGGTTAGATATTAAAACAGTTGATAGAGAGGATAAAAATAGGTGATCTTCAGTTGACTGGGACAAGTGAACTCGCGCAGAGATATCATTACCATTTGGGCAAATCGTGGGGCGTATTTAATCATTTCTTCATCAGTTGCCTCAGGCTTGATAACATCAACTTGCAGCTGGCAAGCTCTGTTATCCTTGCCATTGACAAGTTCATCAATCAGTTGCTGAGAAGTTGTGTTTATCACCTACAGGGCAAACCATTAACGTGTTAGTACTCCAAGAACTCATTGTTGCACTCATTTGGAGGAGATGGATACCAGCACAAGGTTCTTAATGATCTCCTGTAGTGTGTCATGGTCTATTACATTGAGAGCCTTCGGCGTCGTACTGAAGAGAGACTTGAGCAGCAAGCATGCATAGTAGCGTGTTGTGGTGATTCCCTCTCTCAGACAGACAACGATGGTGCTTAATATGCCATGGTTCAGCATTTCGCTTATCCTATTCTCCACCACGTCTCTTTCGTCTGGTGGGGCGTCTTGCTTCTGTAGCAGGATGAGACTATTGAGAACATCAAGCGAATACGCAGCAAGATAAGGCTCATGAAGCCCAACTTTGATGCCTGCAACAAAATGGTGAAAAGTGTGAGAAATGTACGGTTAAGCCAAAGAGACCTTAGTACAGCGCTGCTGTGTTCTTTAAGCTTAAAGGAAGAGAGCATTGGGGGGGGGGGAAGAGAAAGGCTAAGTGTGTTGATTGTGGCCTTGAGCAGGGATCCATTAAAAGAAGGACAGACAGAAAAACAAATGGGAAATACTATCTTACCAAGAAGCAAACGGGGAATGAGCCCTTGGCGCACCAAATCCGTTATTCCTTCTTTGCCCTTTTCAATGACAAGGCCATAGGTCTCGTGGGTCAATACCTGCCTGAGCCAAGCAATCCAATTGATGCACACGATGCAGGCTGGCTTAGAGCATGACATTACCAAGTCAGCCGTGTTCGCGCTTCCCAAGAGGTTGAAGGTGCCAGGACCAGCGCGGCATGAGCCACAGCTCAGTGCTACATTACACGACATGCGTGTATTTGTTTGATAGTGCAAACTGTTTATATCTTTTGTCAGAGAGGGATTGCTCTGTCTGGGCAAAATGTCTCACTTCAAGTTGTTATGACAGCTTCCTGGAAATAGAATCTCATGAGATTCTAGGAAATTGATCAAATTATTTTTGCATTTACTTATTTATGTGCATGTATTTGTTTGATAGTACAAACTGTTTATATCTTTTGTAAAGCAGGCTAACTGATGCAATGCTTCCCTTGCCTTTGTGTTGACTGTGAAGAAATGTAGTAATGTAGTTTCATAAAAGAAAAAAAAAGAAAATCACAAAATGAAAATCATAATGGAGAGAAATTCCATTCATGTTATCGAGGCAAGGTCGCCAAGGAAACGTCAACACTTTTCTTCTAATAATTTTTGATTATTCTTCCGCCAATCATAAAGGCTTTTTATTTGGCGGATTCTCGAATTTATCTCGGTTTCAAAAGTATCACAACCAACCAAAATTCAAGCGATTAGCCCGTCCAATCGCGTAATTAAACGGTGATTTTCTCGATTTTTGATTCGTGGATAAAGTTGGTAAAAAGGCGACCAACTTCGCCTTGTGCCACTGACTTACTTTTCTCTTAAAAGAGAGGAACCAATTCTGGCCTTTGTGGGTTCAGATCAGAGGCGCCATTGGTTGGCTACGTACGTTAGGAATTTTGGCGTTCGTAATATCTGGCAAAGGTGCCTTTCAGCTTTTCAACCAAAGCAACCAACAAAAGATTCATCCTTGCTTGTTCCCATCAACCTCCAGCTCTTCTTGTTGGGTGCCACAACTAAGACCCATTCATTTCCCACTTAAAGAAAAGGCCTTTGACGATCATCATCATGCAAGATGCCCAGAGGAGTCGCTCCTTCTCCACCCCCTCCTCTTCTCTCACAGAGGAGCCAGCCATGGAGAGTTCCTCACTGAAGAACAAGGATGTGAGCAAATCGTGTGGGGACCTCGTGCATGTCTCCAGCGAGAAAAGAAAATTCACAAGAAGCAACTCACTCTTAAGATCCTCAGAATCCATCATTAAATGCAGAGGGTAAGCAAAGAAATCTTTCCTTTCTCTCCTTCCTGTTGCACTTTTTCTGGATGTTAACATAGAGCCCCCCTTTTTGTCACACAGGGAAGGCAATATTACGCTGTACATCAGAGTGGGCCACTATGCCAAGAGCATGCGTAAGAATGTGTTGCATTCTCTCACGTTTGGAGGAAAGAAGTGGGTGGATACCAGAGAGGAGCTCATGTTTGAGGGTCTGGATCCCAAAGTCTATGTGAGGGCTCTGGCCAAGGCCATTGCCACAAAGGTGGGAGAGGAGGGCGTGCTGAGGAGGGATGACAGTGGAGACAGACTCGATCCTGACATGTGCCTGGAAAGGAATCGCATCAGGGGAGGCTTTGTGCTCAAGTTTGATACCACAAAGAAGAAGAGAACATAAACATATTGCATCTACTCTCTTACTTTATTTATGTTTAAATTGTACAGTCCAGTCACACAACAAACAAACAAACAAACAAACAAAAAAAGAATAAAAACACATTTTTATTTTCAATATTTGTATTGCATAATTTTTCTTTTCATTCAAAGAGCAACTGCAGAGTAAATGATATTCTCAATTATGAGTCACTTCTTCATTATTCTTCTTCTTTTAAAAAGACATGGATGCATCCATCAGCAAGTACAAATGGAGACCAACCTGAAAAAAATGCACAAAATTAAAGAAAAAAAACGGAACAGCTGGAATGTAAAATATTTAAGAATGGCATTCCGATCATTCCTGTAGTACATCAGACAGCCAATAATTATTCAAATAACTGAAACAACCAACAATAAATCAAATTGTTACACAGCCATGTGGTCAAGTATGATATGTCCACGTATCAAGCCAAGCTACTTTGATAAGCCCACTAACAATTTCACTCTTGCCCACCTTTACAAACAAACAAACAAACAAAACACCAACAAACAATAATTGTACTTTGAACATGCTGCAAAGGTTTTCCATTTCACTGCTGCTTGTTTCCTGGCTGTGTCTGGCCAAGTCTGCCACCACCACAGAGGTAAATGCAACAACATATTTGAAGAAAAAGAAATGAATTGCTGATAGTGCTGTGATTCTGTTTCTTGTAGCAGCAGTTGAAGAACACTGTCACATTAGAAGCCAGCGAACTCCCGTACGATGGAATCACAGTATTCTCTGATAGAGCTGAGATTCATCAGCACATTGAGTTGGAGCTAGGCCCAGGGGAGCATGAGATTGTTGTGCACAACTTCAGTGATCCCTCAATCAACTTCCACTCCTTGTCCGTTCATGCTCCAGGTCAAGAGCATGTCATCTTGTCAACAGTTGTACATGAGCAAAAAGAGGAGCCTGCCAAGGACTTCAAGAAAGAGCAGATAGACCAGATCGAAGGTGAGATACGAGCCTTGAAGAAGAACATTGACAAACACAATGCAGCTTTGGAACGAGTGGAAGCTCAGCTGACGTTCATCAAGAGCTATGGCGATTACATGACTGAGCATAATCGAAATTCTCTTCCAACTGTGGAGGCCCTTGCCCAATACGTGGACTTCTATGCTTCAAGGGCATCTGACCTGGATGAGGCGCGCCTTCAGGAGAAGAGCGCAATCAGAGTCCTGGAGGAATACCTAAGGAGTAATCAGACTGCACTCACCAAAGCAAGGGGCGAGTACAAGCAGAATGTCCAAAACGTTGTGATAAGCCTTCTGCACCGAGTTGAGAGCACTACAAAGGTGACTCTTGCCCTGCGTTATATCACAATGGCTGCCACTTGGACACCCAGCTACAGAATTGATGTGGACAGCAACACAAAGAAGGGAGAGCTCCATTTCTACGCCAATCTGCAGCAGTGGTCAGGCATCGACTGGTCAGGTGTCAAGCTGAGACTTTCCACAGCTGATGCTTCTCTTTCTGTTGTTCCCCCACGAATGACGCCACTCTACCTTGGATTAGTCACAAATAGTGACTACAACTACAACTATGCAAAGCCCCCACTACAACAAAAAAGACAAACCTTTGATAACACGGCTAGTCTCGGGGTACAGAGATTTAATCTGGCATATGGAAATGAGTTTATTGGTGGGTCAGGAAGCACAGCCAGTGTTAATCAAATCGAAGAAGGAGAAGAAGTAGAACTGCTTGCAGATGAACTGGAAGGTCTGTTTGAGGAGAAAGAGGAGACATCCATTTCCAGGTCCTCGGCTTCAAGTGTCTATTCCTTTGTCAGGCCTGTGAATGTGAGGTCTCAAGCAGAAACCCAGCTTCATGTCACTTCTTTGCCCCTGGATGAGTTGAACTTCAAACATCATGCTATCCCTCGCCTCTCATCAGCTGTTTACTTGAAGGCCAAGGCAAGAAATACAAGTCCCTACACCTTCCTCCCTGGGCGAGTCAACGTCTTCATGGATGGCAACTTCATCACAACACAGTCCCGTCTTGACAAGGTGATCAATCCACAGCAACTGTTTGACCTGTTTCTGGGAACAGACTCTGGAGTTCATGTGGAATACAAGCCCATGAAGAAGTACCAGCAAACAGAAGGCCTCCTGACATCCTCCACGGTGGACGTTGTTGACTCCGTAAGCGTCATCACCAATGGCAAGCAGACTCCCATCAACATAACCATCTATGATCAGGTTCCAATTTCTACAGATGAAAATATCAAGGTGGAACTTATCAAGCCCAGTGGCGATGAATTGAAGCAAACACAGTCCAAGATCAATGTGGAGATCCATCCACAACTGAAGTACATCCGTTGGAGTGGCAGTATGGAGCCTTCAGAGGTGGTCTCTCTTCCCGTCAAGTACAAGATCTCATACCCTCTCAAAAGCTCTGTTAGAGAATCCCAGTGATTGAACACACTTTTGATATACCTGCTCAAACCTCACCTGTACACCATCTAATAAACATGCAGTGTTGTTGTAAAACTCAACCACTATCCCAAAAGAACCGAACGCCACTTTTAGTGTGGCTGGTAACAAAATCACACAAAACAGAATTGCTGTTTCATGGGAAAAGGAGAAAACGAGGCACACATGCTGTTGTTTAGCTTTCTCAGCAACTTCCAGCAAAAAAGATATCACATGCATTGATGAGGGAGGTCTTGTTTGTTGAATTCCAAGAAATTCTAGAAAATTCTACACCATCTGTTGATGACCAAAACAGATGAGACGCAAGGAAGGCGCCACGGTGGTGATCAATGAGTGGGGTGGGTCTAATGATGGTGGCATGCCATGCACATACATCGTTAATACTCTTGGAACCCAAGAATCTTGTGAAACACAAACAAGAAAGGAAAGGAATTGGAGAGACATCAAGGAGGATGCTACTCCTTCCTCTTGGCAACGAGGTTTCCTGGCGCTGATGCGCTATTACTTCTGCTGCATCTTCTTGCCTGAGGGCTATCCACACAGCGTGTCGGCTGATTACTTAACCTATCAGAAGTGGGACACCGTGCAAGCGCTCTGCAGCTCCATCACTGGGCTCCTGTGCACCAGAGCCCTACTGCAAGGTGAGTGCCTCCCCCCCCCCGCAATTGCTTCTCTTTTGCCTATCTTTCACTCAATCTCTGCTATGTTTCTTGCTTGTGGCGCTTGCACAGGGGTGGGGGTAGGAGAGGCGACAGCAACACCCGCCGCAGCTGCCATGCAGTGGGTACATACTGAGGAGAGAGAGCAGGGGAGAATGATGAAATAACAGGTGAGGTTTGATGTCTTGCCACAGGTCTTGAGAGATGGTGCTGGGATGATTGGAAGGATCTTGTTCGCTTGGCTCAAGGGAAGTGAGCTGGACAACAACGCAAAGACGTGGCGTCTTATGGCTGACATACTCAACGGTAAGGGGCCCACCGTTTACTTCTTTTTGATTACGAGCATATTCCATTTCTCTTGAGTTGAGCTTTTGCTTTGTGCTGGAAGAGCAGATATAGGCATGACACTGGAGTTACTGTCCCCTTTGTTCCCTCAGTACTTTTTATTACTTGCTTGCACTGGGTATGTTATAACCTCATAGGCTTGACTTGACACTTTATAGACTCACAGCAGAGAGCAGAGAGAAAGGTTAGCCGCAGGCTGTTTCGGGAAGGGCGAATGTGGACTCTCAGCACTGCCACACTCTTAGATAGTGGCTCATCTCGTATCTCATTTTTTCAGGAGTGTTGCAAAGGCGATTGTTGGAGTTGCAGGAGGAGCCACCAGGGCAGCAATAACCATGCACCAAGCAAGGGCCAACAATATGGCAGGTTAGATCTAACCTTCCTCTTTCTTTTTCTTCTTCCAGTCTGGTGTCAGCAACAATTGAGTCAAATGGAATGGGTCATCTTAAGATGTGGCAGCAAAGGATGGCAGCCAGGAGACTGCAGTGAGCCTAATAGGCATGATTCTAGGCTTAATCATCACTCCTCTGGTTGATCAGAATCACTTTCTGATTTGGAGCTTGTTCTTCGTGTTCACTTTCTTTCATCTCTATGCAAACTACAACGCTGTCTCTGGCGTCGTGATGGACACGCTGAACAGGCAGAGGCTGGCCATTGTTTTGGAACACTATTTGGAAAGCGGAGAAGTGCTTGGACCCGAAGAAGTCTGCAAGAGAGAGAAAGTGCTATGGTTTGATGGGAGGCAGCCTCAGATAGAGCTTGGAGCCAAGGTCCGTTCAATCTTGGACCTCAGTGGTGCTCACAGCCTTGTGGACATCATGCAGAGTGCAGGAAGTGAACACTTTGTTGTCTACCTGAGTCAAGGCCAAGAGATCTCCTTCCTTGGGAGCACCAACACCAAGGCTTCTTCTTCTTCTGAAAAGCAGTGGGACTTGAAACAGCTCAAGAGGATGAAGATAGGCATTCTGTTGCACAAGGATGCATCCCCCCACGATAGTTTGAAGAGCTACCTGGTGGCCTTGTCGATGAGGATGCAAATAGAGAAGCTTGGCAGGTCAAGCAAGAAGGCGAGCATGAATGAGGTCATGAATAATGCAAGAGTTTCATCATCACCATCCTCTGAAGTGAACTTTGATGTGATCATTGCCAAGGCGCAGGAGGCTGGCTGGCTCACAGACAAGACCATGCTTGGAGCAAACCAGTGGAGGTACACCTGGCACACAAAGAAAACAGACTAAGAGCTGATAGTCAACTGTTGGTTAATCATCATTCTACAATGTAGTTCACAAAATTTTCTTTTCTTTTTTAAATGTCTTTACTTTTGATGCAGCAACATGTTACAGTTTACAAAGAGAAAAGTGGTTTCAAATAAAAGAGAAAAGAAAGGCTAACTTTTTTTTTTGTTGCTGGGGGACTAAGAGAGAGCTTAAAAAGACTTTTCTTTGAAGAACCAACTGTGCTACAACACAACACAGCAACAGAGAACAATCTGGGCCATAGACCTTGGGTCACACCCTTTCACTAAACAGGAACCACTAAGAGCCCTTTATTAGAACTATTCATTGCCCCTTCCTGTGAATTGGTTTAATTTATGCTTAATTATTATAATTTTCTGCTCAACATTGAGGTGATAAGGACCTCCGCCATTGGCTCTCATTTGCACTCGCCAAACAATTCAAATTTTGAATAATGAAAAAATTCCCGGCATTAACCTGGTCGATCAAGCTCAAATTCAAATCGCCAACCAAAAATCAAATTCGAAGAAATTCCTGGATTAAAAGGTACAAATAAAGTCCCCTTTAAATCAAACGACCAACCAAATTCAAAGAAAACTGTTTTGGTCTTTGGGGGCACTACGTACGAGGCATCACCACGACAAAGAGGCCCCCTCCAACAGAGAAAAGATTATAACAACAAACAAACAAACAGCTTTTTCGTGTGTGGTTGTTGTTTGGCTGGCGTGAGTGTTTCAGTCTGTTGCGGGTACCACCCCTCGTGTATACAAGTCACTCTCTTCTTCTCTTTGTCGCTTGTTGTATCCTCTTTTTTTTGGTTTTTAATTTGGCTATACTTGAATTGCAAGGCTCATGTTTCGTTTTTGAACACACAGAACGCCCCCAACGTAGTCATACAACTGGAACAACGCCATTGAAGGTAAGTTGTCTCTTTCTACTTGGGTTTTGTGTGAGCCCCCGTCTTCTGTTTTACAAAAGGGGGCTTTCAAATGAAGGAAGCAACGCAAAAAGGGAGGGCACCAATAGATTCCATCCCCTTGGGGGGCGGAGGGGCTTTTAGATTCGTTTTGTCTTGGTTACGGCAGTAATTTTCTAACATTGTAATCGTGTTGCTGTGCAGTGCAAAACAAACGAGAATGATGAGTAACAAACCAATGACTGAGTACACCCACTCACCGAGGCCCTCACGCCTTAGCTTGGGCTCTACAGCTGAGGCTTTCTCTGAGAAAACCAGAACAGCCAGATCGAGAAGCCTAAGCAACCAGCAAACGAAAGGCATACTCCCTGACTTCACTCCAACATTGGCTACGACTCGACGAGTGATAGAAGATGGTACTATTACTCGCTTCCGCGCCCCCAAACAACAGCCCCTCTTTCATTTCCCTCCCATTCAGCTGCGCCAAACTTTTACTATCCCTCCTTTACTGTTTTTCTTTGTGTATAGCTTTCACTTTGAAGCTGCATCACTCCTTTTTTTCATTGATTAAAAAGTGCCTTGTTAATGCTATGTTCCACAGACAAGAGGCGAACCAATTCTTGGGATCCTTCCGTTAGCTCGTCGTCTGAAGATTCATCCTCGTTGGAAAAATTTCGTGAAGAGAGAAGAAAGGAGAGAGAGAAACAGGTAGACAACGTGACCACTACCCTTTGTTGTTGTTTCGCAGCGCTGTAGCGTTTCGCTCACCATATTATTACTGCAAATGCTCATTTCCAGGAGATATCGGAATTAGAAAGGCGTCTGGTGCGCAGGAGGGAAAGGGCAAGAATCATAGAAGAAGAAATAAAAAAGCAGGACAAAGAAGAGGAGGAAAGAAAAGCTAGGGACGAAGAAAGGAAAAAGAGAAGAGGCGAACGAATGAAGCAGTTTGAAGAAGAGCAAAGAAGAGCGGAAGAAGAAAGAAAGAGGAGAATGGAAGAAAGGAGAAAGAAGAGGGAAGAAAGAAGACAACAGGAGGAAAGGGAAGAACTAGAGAGAAGGGAAAGGGAGAAGGAGAGGAAGGAGAGATTATTAAGAAAACGGGAGAAAGAGAGACTTTTGGAAATGGAAAGAGAGTTAGGGAGAGAGTCAGGAAAAGCAAGAATAAACGAAAAGATGTTGATGAAACATCGTGTGATTGAGGAAAAAAGAAGGCTTGAAGATGAAGAAAAGCGAAATGAAAGCGAGATCAGCAAGATTGAAAATGAGCTTAAGCAATTAGAAAGGGAAATGGATGTTGAGCTTCAACGAGAAAAAGATAAAGAATTTGAAATACAAAAACTAAACGAAGAGATACGGCAGATGGAAGAGGAAATGAAACGGGAACAAGAAATGAGAGAAAAGAGAAATAAGAGCTTGGAACGGGATCGAGGAGAGAAAAGAGAAAGCAGAGATAAGGATCTTGATGAAGGTAACACTTACACTCGTATTCTTCTTTCTTTACTACTTGGCACAATGTTTAATCTCTATTTTGTTGAATACAGAGATTTCTTCAACGCCAGAGTTGGGGCATGATTTTTGTTTCCCTACTGTCCAAGCACTGGCTGACTTTAGCGCCTTTGACGAAGAGTTTGAGCTGTCCTTTAACAAAGGAGACATCATTACATTCCGTGGAGGTGACGAGAGCGGCTGGGCACAAGGTGAATAATTTCTCTACCTTATCCTTCTCTGTCCCTCCTCACTAACTTCCTATGATCAGGCGAGCTTAGGGGCAAAATTGGTTGGTTTCCTATTTCATTCGTTGAATTTTTGGATGAGGAAGACGATTTGAATGAGGCAGACTACACTGAAAAAGTAAGGATAAGCATGCTTTAACAAAAGCTTTGACCTCATCACTTCGCTGTACAGCATGTTAAGTTTTTATTATGCGCAACTTACTAGGACCATGGGCTCTCCTGTGCGCGTTGTGAAATAGAAGGAGCAGTTAAGGAATGCATAGAATGTGGCGATGTATTATGTATAAAGTGTGCCGAAATAATTCATCAAGGCAGGCTCAGAAAACGTCACGTTGTTGTATTAATAGGTAAGTTGGTTACTTTGATAAACAACCTGTACTTCGTAATGCTTCTCTACTCTAACTTTGTGTAACAGGCCAAAATCCAAATGTGGGCAGAGAATCTATTACATTTACCAAGCAAAAGACCGCAGAACATTTGAATGCCTTTTTGAAGAGCAGGAGGCCATCCAGGGACTACCTTGTCAACAAACATATCATGGTTGACACAGAAAAGCAAAAAACCGCTGTAGAGAAACTTGAGACTTTCTTTTTGAAGATGGAAAAACCTGCCGAGCCTGAAAAAGAGAAGGAATGGCATAAATCAAAGAGCTTAGTAATAAATAGGAGGGACTTGGGCCAAGTCAATGGCATCGATAAAGATAAAAAGACGTTGAGGTATACACACTTTCCAATCTTCTTCAAACAATTTGTCAACCACAAGACCTATTGTCTGAACATGTTTACTTTGCGACAAAGTATTGGAGGCAGAGACAGACGACGACTTGGAACATCATCTCCTCCTCAATATTTCAGAGGTAAAGCAAACATTTCCCCCCTCCTCTGACAGTGGTTTTCAGTCCACCCTAAACCTCTCTGCCATCTTTTTTCCCCCTAATCACATTTCTGTTTTGCTATTGTGACAGTCAATTCAGAGAGTGATATGAAAGTGCTGTTGAAGCTCACTCAGGAAAAATTCAAGACGGAGGCTCAGAGGAATAGCAACATGCAGAACAGTGGAGACGTGGTGCTGCGAAATCCATACAAACAAGTTCCCGCTCCCTCCCCTCCCCGCCCTCTGCCTAAGGAGCAAGGAACAGAAAATTTAACCCTTGGTAAGAAATACCTTGGACCATTCTTTGTAGACACCATGTTATTGTTATTAATGTTAATGTTAATGTTCATTAACAATGTGCCTAATATTCTGTTTGAAACAGAGGAAATAGCCAATCCCAGGGATCCACATGAAATTTTTGAAAATATCAAGCACATAGGTGGTGGGTATGTATCAAGTGTTTGTGTTACATATTATGCTTGTTTTTTTTATATATATTCTTTAACATCAACCAAGCCTGGTATGTTACTGATTTAGCTAAATCTTATATATGTGGTGATGCAATATATATTTAGTGGTTTTTCGCAAGTGTATTCTGGTGTAATGAAGGAGACGAAACGGAAGGTGGCCATAAAGAAGATGTCACTGGACGAGTGGTATGAAGCCGATTTGCTGTTGGAAGTGGTCATGATGAAGGCCAACAAACACCGTAACATTGTGAACTATATAGACACGTACATGGACACCACTGCAAACTCCATATGGGTAACTCGAAACACCCTTCTTTTGACAAACATTTTGTCTGAATGGAACCCCCCCCCCTTTTTTTTAAAATCTTGCTCTGAACATCTTTCTTTCCTTTCTTTCCTTTCTTTCCTTTCTTTCCTTTCTTTCCTTTCTTTCCTTTCTTTCCTTTCTTTCCTTTCTTCTAACAACAGGTTGTGATGGAGTTTATGGAAATGGGCAGTCTTGAGAAGATAATCGATGCTTATCCAAAGGTCAAGATGACAGAGAAGCAGATCGCTTATGTTTGTTTTGAGGTAATTGTTGTCCAAATCTTAAATCCTAAATACATATTTTCATAGAGACATTTTTACACATATATACATATATACATAGCTGAATGCTATATTTTTAGGCCTTCAACATGACTCAAAAGTGTGAACTATTACTAAAATTATATTGTTATATGTGTGGACCATTTAATAACAGATCCTGAAGGCATTGGAGTACATTCATGGACTGCACCGCATTCATCGTGACATCAAGAGTGGAAATGTGCTCATTGGCTCTAACGGTGAACTGAAGTTGGGTACGGGGTTACAACGAATGAGCTCCCCTCCCCTTTCCTCCAATAACTCAATCCACTACAAACTATCATACATTGAAGTTTTATTTCAATGTATAACAGCACACAAAGTTTTAAGTACTTAACATGTTCAGTCTCACAACCTTGCATTTACTAAATTTTTTATTTTTTATTTTTTATTTGTAATTCAGCTGATTTTGGGTTTGCTGTTCAGCTGACAGAGCAAAAGAGGAAGAGAAACAGTTCAGTGGGCACTGTATACTGGGTACATTATATATACAACATATATATAAAATATATATTGAAGAGAGAGAATGAAGCAAAGACATAGTATTAATTAACTATTAACATTTTCATTAAAGGAAGCGCCTGAGGTGATAAGTGGAGACAACTATGACACCAAAGTGGTATGTATAGTGATCTATCATGATCGTCAATCATTTTATGGGTTGCTTCTTTTCTGCCTCACCCACCCTTTTATGTTGACACACACTACACTACACTACACTACACTACACTACACTACACTACACTACACTACACTACACTACACTACACTACACTACACTACTCACACTACACTACACTACACTACACAAACACAGGATATTTGGTCTTTAGGCATTTTAGCCAGAGAGATGGCTGAAGGAGATGCGCCCTACTTCGAGTTGCCCCAGCTGACGGTACTCTCAATCGTTTTGAGTGACATATAACATCCTAATATATATAATTCTATATATATTAATATCTTATGTGTATTTAAATAGGCGCTGCAGCGGATCTTTAGGGATGGCATTCCGCCTCTCAAGGAGCCTCACCGGTGGTCGGATGCTTTTAAACATTTCCAGGAATTGTGTTTCCACAAAGAGCCTGAAAAGAGGCCTTCCGCCGATGAACTGCTGCGGGTAAGCCTCCCCCCCCCCCAAATAAAACAAACACTTTATTTAATACAAATATTTTTATAACTACTACTACAACACACACACAACTAACCATACCTTCTCTCTTTTTCTCCTTTTTTCTCCTCAGCATCCGCTGTTCCACAACACGACCACCTTTGGCTCAGAGATAGTGGGCCTCGTGCAGAAGGCCAAAGAGCTAGAAGCCGAGAGAGGACGAAAAAAGAAGAGCATGCGAGGCGGCGGCCGGGGCTAACCCCCCCCCCTCCCAAATCTATCTATATTACCCACCAGTGATATATACTAAGTTTGTTTACACACCCATTCCCATTCGTCTGCTCTCCCTACACTTCATGAAGTGTAGAAGAAGATTAGAAGTGATTCAGAGAGAGGGGGTGATTCAGAAAATTTACATCATGTCATGGTGGTGAGTAAGTATTCATTTAGTATTGTTTTTGTTGTAAGAGACCAAAAAAAAAACAAAAGGATTGTATTGTTTTGATGTTGTATGTTATATTAATATATTGTTATTTGTTAATGTTTAAATAACAAAGTGTGTTCATTGTTGTTGAAAATAATAAATACAAAAGGCTAAAAAATATGATTAATAGAGTTAATAACTAACTCTAATAGACTCATCTGATTACCTTAAATATTTAACATTACGAAAGGAATGCAGAATGGTTTGGAATGTGTTGGCTTCCAAGAAAATTCCAGGAACTGAACACAACTTTACGCCTTCAAGTTGTGAGGTAACAACTTTTTTTGGAGGTAACACAATGAGCTGGCCTGTTCTGCCCAAGAAGAAGGTGGCCACCATCTCAGAGAATAATGCAGTAAAGGAATTTGGCATCACCAAGCAGGAGCTCGATACCATACCTGCAGAGAAGGTCCAGCAACGTTCTTGTCATGGCAACATATATCGCCTGTTCGTGAGGGACGACGTGGTGGCCTTGGCGAAGGCAACAGTCGGTGAGGAAGCCACGCAGCGCGCAGCCCATACCAAGGAGCTCGTGGCAGTGAGGCAGAAGGTGAAGAAGCTCGCCAAGGAGCTGGCGCAGGAGCAGGCCAGGCAGGCCCAGTTGGAGCAGATGCTTGGTTGTGGGGCGGAGGAGGAGCCAGCAGTGAAAAAGAGGAGAAGAAGCAACAGTAAGGGCGAGTAAGGACCAGGTCACCACTAGTGAGCTGCCATTTATATTTGGCCCTGCAAATCTTCACCTACGTTCAATATATTAGTTTTCCCAATGCAAACAATAAATAAATCAAACTTTTGCAAACAAAGTTTATCAGAAGTTGGCCAAGGAAAGTGGATTATTCAATGTGCTTCCCAATGAACTGGTGGCAGAGATACTGGTGCAACACTTGCCCATGTGGCAAGTTGTTTGCCAGAGCCACCCTTCTCACCGATTCTTCGTCGTCTTCATCTTCGTATTCTTCAACGAATTATGCAACCTTGTTTGCTTTGAAGGCCATTTGGAGGTACTGCAATGGGCGAGAACTCAAGGTTTGTCTCTTGGATAAGTGGACATGTGCCAACGCAGGCCACCAAGACTTCTAAGTCAAGGTGGCTGTCCAAAACGAATAATTATATGTAGATGCAACACTTTGGAAAACTTTGTTAAAAATGGGGCTTGAAATGTTAACTTTATATATATATTTAGGAACAACACTTCTTACACTATGATAATATAATAAACCAAGATAGATCATTAGATTATTGCAGATTGTTAACATATCTATTGGCCACTTTTTTTTAAAAACAAACAAGATTTAACACTTAAGAGTGTTAAACTTTCCAAAAGGCCTCCACACCCATATCTTAAGCCTCTCAATAGTCAGTTGTTTCAAATGTTCTCTTATTAGTTTAAACAATAGATGGATGCTCTTTTTGATATACTTCCCAATGAGATACTGTCACAAATACACGTGGACTACCTTGATCCACTTTGGAAGATTATATGTAAGAGTGTATGTGTAAGATGGTACATTATCCTTTCTGAATCAGGACGACCACCACAACGTTCTACACGGGGGTACAGTTTACCTATAGAGTTGCACAGAGAGGCCACTTGAAGGTATAGCAGTGGGCCAGAAGCCAAGTCTGGTCCATAGGACGAGTGGACATGTTCCAATGCTGCTCTTGGAGGACAACTACAATGGGCACCAGTAGTCAAGGCTGCCCCTGGAATGCATGGACCTGTGCCAAATGCTGCTGAAGAAGGCCATTTGGGAGTGCTCCAATGGCTGAGAAGCCAAGGCTGTCCCTGGAATAAGTGGACATGCTCTTGTGCTGCTCGTGGAGGACATTTGGAGGTGTTACAATGGGCAAGAAGTCAAGGCTGTCCATGGGATGAAGAGACGTGTGCCTATGCGGCTCGTGGAGGCCATTTGGGAGTGCTTCGGTGGGCCAGAAGCCAAGGCTGTCCCTGGAATCAGCTGACATGCTGTGCTGCAAAGGAAGGAGGCCATTTGGAGGTGTTGCAATGGGCAAGAAGCCAAGGTTGTCCCAAATGGAATGATGAAGAGACATGGCGTTTTTATGCAAGGGAGTTGAAAGTGTTTGGCCCAAAAGCTAGGGCCTAATCTGTGGTAGAGTTGATTTATTACATCAGTGAATAATAGAACAGAGTAAGGAAAGAAAATAGTTGATAAATATTTATCTTGAATCATTGTTGTTGCAAATAAATTGGAACAAAGAAAATAGCAAAAATTTTGCCCTCGGGGGGGGGGAGGCGAGGAAGGAAGGCTGTTATTGATAAATAAAAAGTGCGAGCAGAGATGGATAAATCAGAATCTGGCTTGCCACGCAGGGCAGCTCCACCAGCATCACAAGAAGGCAGCAATCATTCCAGCCATAATGATCAAATAAGACGCCGTTCAGAGAGATTGAGGCGGCTGGCCTCCAGCAGAGCGCAGGGGGGGACCACACCTGAGGGTTCTGTGGCCCACCAGCAGCGGGTCAATGATGAGGATTCCTCAACTGAGGTATCTTTCAACTCAAGGAGAAAGAGAAAGAACAACAACAAGAGCCACACCAGAATGAGGCAAAGGCAGAAGACTGAAGAGGAGGAAGCAGAGATTCCCAGTAATTTTGTACAGGACACCTCCAGCCAACATGAAGACGGTAGTACCAGTTCTGAGCCACTGGAAGCGTCGTCTGCTTCAGGTACCACCACCACCACCACCACAACCACAGAGGAAGTGCAATGTGCCATATGCTTTGAAGAGATAGTTGAGCAAGGGGTGATCAACTGCATGCACACATATTGGTGAGTTGCTCAAGCTTCTCTTTTTTTTTACTCCTTCTCCTTTCCTTTTGTCTTCCAATGGCCTTTGTGAAGATGCACTCTTTTACTCTTCATCTCACAAAAAAAAAACTTTTGCTTTTTAGCTTTGACTGCATCCAACGGTGGTCCAAGACCACAAATTTGTGCCCCACGTGCAAGGCAGACTTCAAAACAATCACTAGAAAACAGTTAAAGCCTGTGCCCGAAGAGGAGGAGGAGGGCAAAACGAGGGGAAGGGGGAGAGGCAGGCGCAGAGCAAAGCCAACAGTTGTCAAAGTCCGAGCAAAGAAGCAGGTATGGTGTTCAAGCCATAATAAGTGCTCCTCCCTGAGAATTATCCCATATCTAGCCACACACCAATAGCGATTACATGAAATCATACACCACAACCAACATAAGCACAGTTAATTAATTGACCTGGGACTATGGAGTCTTCACTAATTTACTCTCGTCTTTAATTTCTATCTCTGTACAGAAATATGAATACTCGCGGCGAGAACTTGAGGACATAGCAAATGCCAACGAAAGTCACAGCCATGGTCATGGTGCATTCTTTGCTCCCACTTTCATTGATAACTTGTTGCGTGGAGGAGGACTCTTCCCTTTGATGGAGTTCTTTATTGGGCAAACTGGGTTCACGTCCACCCAAGACGACTCGGATGATCATTCTGATGAAGAGACAGCCCCACGCTCAGAACCTACTTATGTGAACATCGAAGAAGAAGAGGTACACCTCTCCAAAACTACATATATGCAGTTTATTGTAGTAAGATGTGCATCACTCACATTTCATGTTTTCATAGAGAGATGACAGAATAGAGCAAAGTAGTAGAGCGAGACTGAGGCAAGTTATTCAGAGGAATGAGGCCAGAGCACAACTGAGACACACCCATCCCCATTTATTGCCTTTTATGAGGCCTGTTGGAGGTATGTATACATGTTGTTTTACAGATCCTAGCAAGAGACTGAGATAAATGCACTGTACAACTTTCCATATTTTGGAAAATATTACTGTCAGCATTCCCTCACTCTTGTCAGCTCCACTACTTACCAGACACTCATTTTTTTTAAATTAGGTGCTCCTTGGCTGTCTGCGCCCACGCCAAGACCACAAGCAAACCCTCTGCAGCATTTGCAAGAAGGCGTGGTCAAACTCAAGGCCATTTTTGCAGATTCAATTGATGAAGAGATTTTAAGAGATGTTCTTGCACAGTTAGACGGAAATGTAGAAAGGGCAGTGGACCAATTGATAGCCATGCAAGGAAGCGAGGACTCTTATCTGCCAGTATCAGATACTACCAACACAACCACTTTCACTCCGAGTATCCCCACAAGCGCACCTCTTCCTTTGCCTGCATCAACCCCTGTATCTCAGCCTCCTATGCCTCTCTATTCTTCACCTGTGTTATCATCATCGGCCCCTTTATCGTCATCATATCCTTCTTCGTCTCTGTCTTCTTCCTCTTCGCCTGAGCAAGACGTTCAAATAATTGGTACAAGTCACTCCACGAGGAGAAGGCACTCTGCAAGAAATGCATTGTTAGCGAGAACCAGCTCTGTTCAGAATACAGTTAGGCACAGCCACATGCACAGTTGCCCCACTCCACGCACTTCACATAATACTTCACAAGTGCAAGTGGACACCCAAAGAGAAGCACACGGCCAGAACGAGAACGCAGTGGAAATGGCCTGGCAAGATTTTTCTGCTATGCGCAGGGAATCCAAAAGAGAGAAGGAAAGGAAAGAAAGAGAATCTGAAGACAGTGATAGAGGAGCAGAAGACGTGGAGAGGGAAAGAGCTGGTGAAGGTGAAGGAGCAGCTGCAAGTGGCCAAAGCTCTATGAGACACCCCAGACCTAATCTGGCAAACACGCCCAGGCATCTACGCAGAAGGTAAAACCATGCAACCTCTCTTTGTTTTCTATCTGTATCTCGCATCCTTTGTTGTTTCTTTTTTCTGTTCTGTTTTGCTTCTGTTCAGAAACGATGAAGGCACTGTTTTGTTTAGATGTTTTTGTTATATTTTTGAGAGAAATTAATGTGTGCAGCACTTTTCTTTTGTATCTCTCCTTGTGACAATGTACATATTCCCCAAGTATAGAAATGCCATAACAATTCGTGATGTCACCCTCTCTCTGGGCCACGGTCACCATTCCAAGGCTTATTTTATGGCTAACCACACCCCTCTCTGTTTCCCTCTTTGTTCTTTCTTTGTTGCTGATAAGTAGCTCTCAACTGTTGGCACAAAAACTTCCTCAGACAGTCTTCTGCGGATTTGAGATATCTGTGTTACACATATAACAAAAGAAGAGCTCTACAACATGGCCTTATGGCACACAATACAGGCAGTGGCAGTGCTGGCTTGTGTTGCAACAACAGCAACAACAAAGTGTGGGTGGTTGAAGCATCCGCCTTGGCCCAAATCCTCGTAGGGGCATGGTTCTCAGCTCCAATCAAAAAATCGACAAACTGCGTCAGCCAATAGAAACAATTGATTTTTAATTGGTGGAATTTAATCATTTGCGCCAATCCTATTGGTCGGACGGTCAGCAAAAGTCAATTTAATATTTTTATTTCTCCAACCAGTCATAGGCGAGTCCTAGGGTCCCAACGATCGAGTAAAAGAAACGAAGGTGGGACCTTCAGGAGGTTTGGAACTTGGAACATTTGTTGTTTGCTCTTATATAAATGGCGGAGCAGGCCGTTGGTCGTGGATACATTTTCTCTTTCTCTTTCTTCTCTGGTAGTGCTTGTCGTACGTTGTAGTAGTAAAAAGGCCCCCCCAATGATGCACTCACACACCAGCACTGGAAAATCGCATCTTCTGCCTTTCCCAACAACAATTCCTTTAGTTTGCCTTGAAAGAAAACTCATTTTCACTATATCCCCTGTTTGTGCGCTTCCCTCACCTTTTTCTCACTTCCCCACACCACCAAATACACAACAACGGACTCTTCCTTCTCTTTTTCTCTGTGCTCTCCCCCCCCCACACAACACACACTCACTTCAAGGCCTTGAGTTGACTTCCCTATTTGGCGCCATCGAACTGTCGTCCTCCCTTTCAAATTCCAGTTATTATTCAAACCTACCCCTTAATGTGGCTATAGAACGCATTCCATTGGTGCACGTCAGCAATTCTCCCCAAATGCCCCGCAGTTCGGACCAGCTTGCGTCCGTGGAGGGGCGTTATTGCCACAGTGGCAATAAACTGACGTGGGGGGGGGTATAGAGGACACTCCCCCTTTTGTGGCTTTTGTCTTTGGTGTCCCTGTTATTCTGACTGAAGTGCCCAAACGAGCCTTCACACCGTCCACATCTCTTACACACACACACACACACCAATAACCTCAAATGGAGGACAGAAGGATTGGGCAAAAGCAAGAGGTCATTGCTATTTTGAAGAAAGATGGCAGAATAAACGCGCAGTTGGTGGAGTCTGAGGTGGACTGGTTTTTTGAGTAAGTTTTGCTTCTTTCTTTTTTTCCCCCACCTCGTCATGGTGGGAATCTCTTGAGTCAAGGGCTACAAAAAGTAACTTTTGGGGTTTCACCAAGTTTTTATTGCTTATTGCAAAAAAAGAAAGGAAACAAAGGGAGAGCACAGTTCCACAACGACAACTACTTTTGTTGTTAGGACTCCTTTCCACACAAGTGAGTGAGATTGAAGGGACCAGATGGTCTTTGTGGGAATTATGAGTCTTGTGCCCATTATCAGGAATTACAAAATGGCATAAAAAACAACTAAACTCTATTGAAAATTAAGGATTAATATATATATTATTTATGCTTGTAGCAACTGATCGTCACTTCTTTGCTCTGCTTTGACTTCCCACAGGAAGCTTGGTTTGGCCCCCAGTTATTTCCACAGCCAGCCTGCTGATGCCATCAGCAGACACATCTCCGCCATCTATGCAGACAAAATGCTCTCCGCCGTCACCAGGTAAGACAAAGCCTCTCCTCCACAATACGTCAGACTTGACAGCCTGCCAGCTTTTCTTTAACAATGTTGAACTCTTTTAGGGAGAAGGTTAAGATCAACATTTGGCAAGAGGGAAAGGAAGGCGCCACATTTGCCTGCAACAGTGTTCCTGGGTCTCAGACATCCCCAGCCATTGCCATCGAACGTAGAATTGATGAGAGATATCTTGCTCCACAGGATGATGGGTCTTGCTACCGCGTACAAGGTTTGCTGGCTTGTCTTCTCTTTCTTCTGCTTCTATTGTTGCTGACTCTTTCTTGTTTGCTTTTTCCTTTAGTGTACAGATCTCTTGGCAAAATTGCTGACGACCAGAAGTCACAACTTCGCATTTATGTCGTTGCAAAGGCCCACTACGGCACATCAAGCTTGGATTCGCTGAAGGACGAACTTGACATCCAAAAGATTGGCGACAAGGCTTTCCTTGAGAGCTCTTCCCAGCACACAATCGATCTCTATCAGAGCATCCTTAAGAAAGCCTCCAAAATTCCTGGTCCCGTCATAGAGGGTTATGACGTTTCAGAACCTGGACAAAAGGAGTGGAGAATTGTTATCTGCTACAGGAGAGGCACAACTTCAAAGTATGCCCACCCTAGAACCATTTCGTATGATCCACCAATGTAATAATAGGGAATTTCTCTGCTCTACAGATTCTTGGGAGCTTTGACTGGGTTGTACCATTATCATGGTTTCCTGTGCCGTAAGAAGTATGTGGAGCAGTTCGCAAATGGCTTTGTTGTGATGTCTCTCTATCTGTCATCTTCAACTAGCGATGAGGGTATTTCTGCTCTTTTCTTTGCTTTACCCTCGTTTTGCGACTAGTTGACAAACAAATTTCCTCTGTAGGCTTTGCTGAAAGAGTCTCTTTGGTGGAGAAGGAGGCCAACTTGATATATATCTTCCCTTCATCACCTCTTCAGCCATTGCTTCACTCAGCCACACTGAGCGAGGAAGAAATTGTATACGCACACGCTGTATGGAAGTTTGCAGTGCAATTTATTAACAGATTGGGCAATGAGTACGTTGCTCCTTCCCTTGACATTCAAGATCAAACTGCTCACACATAAGTGCCTACAGGTATCATGCTCTGCGCAACGTGTTGAACATGCAGAATGAGCAACATGCTGGCCTGATGGCCGCCCTGAAGAGGCGTCTCATGGACAGTACTTTCACAGATCAGAGCGTGCTTGACATCATCCTTGAGAAAACTGACGTGGTAAGCTTCTGCCTTTCTGTTCTGTTCCTTTCCTTTCCGTTCCGTTACTGAATTCTTTTTCTTCAGATCAAACTCCTATACAAAGACTTTGCGCAATTCCATAGAACGGCTGGTATCGCTTTGGGCAGCGATGAGGCCAACAAAAGAAAAGAAGAATTGGCTTCTCTCATCAAGAAGCATGCCGCCTCCGAACAAGAGCAACAAATCTTCAACATGTTCCTTACATTCAACAGGTGTGAAGCGCTAATGCATCATAAAATAAGCGCCTATGATTTTTTTAACGCCCTTTCTATAGGCATGTGTTGAAGACCAACTTCTATAAAGTGGACAAGGTGGCTGTGTCCTTCCGTTTGGATGCATCATTTTTGGACGACAAGGAATACCCCACTAAGCCCTATGGCATCTTCTACGTCATAGGGGACGAATTCCGCGGGTTCCACGTCCGTTTTGCTGATGTGGCAAGAGGTACTTCCCTTCACTGCCCCCCTATATTACTCTTCCTTAGAACTTACCCTTTTGGCCTTTCACAGGTGGTATTCGTATTATCAGATCAAGAGATGCTGAGACCTATACTACTAATGCCAAGCATCTGTTTGACGAGTGCTATGGCCTCGCTCACACTCAGCAGCGCAAGAACAAAGATATACCTGAAGGCGGGTCTAAGGTAAACCCAGTCTTATTTATCGTGCGATCTATTCTGACGGGGAATTAAAATTTTTGTTTTCTTTTATCTTATGTACGTCTAAAATCTGACAATATTGTCCCCATAGGGTGCTGTTTTGCTGGATTGGAGATGCCAAAAACCTGAGCAAGCAGCTAATGCATTCAAGAAATATGTTGACAGTATCCTCGATCTGTTGTTGAGCAAGGATGATCAAGCAATTGTTGACCAAACGGACCAGACAGAAATTCTTTTCTTTGGCCCTGTAAGTTGTATTGCTGATTTATTTTGATGCCCTTGCAGGAATATATCTCTTACAATGAATTATCATAGGACGAAGGAACTGCGGACTTGATGGACTGGGCTTCCCAAAGAGCCAAGGAAAGAGGAGCCTCTTTCTGGAAGGCCTTTACCACAGGAAAATCCAGATCACTTGGTGGCATACCTCATGTACATTTTCCTGGTCTTCTTGCTAGTGGCCTCAATGAGTTCTTACTTATTTAATCTCCAATCCATAGGATCTGTATGGCATGACCACACGTTCCATCCATCAGTACGTCCTGGGCATTTTGGAGAAATACAAGCTCAACGAAACAGAAATCACAAAATTCCAAACAGGTACAAGGATCACTGTCATTTAACTTGCCCGAGACTTTTCCTAACCTCAATTCCTAGGCGGTCCTGATGGTGACTTGGGTTCCAACGAGATCAAAATCTCCCACGACAAGACAATTGCCATTGTTGATGGCAGCGGTGTCATCTATGATGAGCAAGGTTTGGCCCTCTTCGTAATTGTGAGAAGATGTGGTACCACTGTTATTGAGGACAGATTGATAACAATTCTTTTCTCTCGTGCAGGCCTTGACAGAGCCGAGCTGATCCATTTGGCCACTGGCAGAAAGATGGTAAGAGAATTCGACAGAACCAAGCTGAGTGCCAAGGGCTTCTTTGTGGACATTAACGACAGAGATGTTACTTTACACGATGGAACTGTCGTCGAGAATGGTATTACTTTCAGGTACTGGCATACTCTCACAACTGTTCTTCAAAGATAATGACTGCATAGAACCTAATTCTCATATTCACCGTGCATGATGATACAGAAACGAGTTCCATTTGAATCCTTTGTCTTCAGCCACACTATTTGTCCCTTGTGGTGGAAGGCCAGAAGCAGTGAACATCAGCAACGTAGACAAGTTCTTCACCAAGAGATCTGTGTCTGATAGCGATAAAAGATCTGGCGGCCAGGAACGAGTGCCCAGGTTCAAATACATCGTTGAAGGAGCCAACCTCTTCTTCACACAGGAGGCTCGCCTCATTCTTGAAGGTTAGCAACGTGATCTATGAGAAGACCGTAAGTATAATTATGTGCTGACTTTCCCATTTGCGGTACTACAGAGGCCGGAGTGGTGATCTTTAAGGATGCCAGTGCCAATAAGGGAGGTGTCACATCATCTTCTTTGGAAGTTCTTGCTGCTTTGTCTCTGTCAGACGCTGAGTTCCAGAAGCACATGACTGTCCATAAGAATGGAGCTGTAAGTGCACCCCTTCAGCGAGCTGACTGAAGAGAAACCAGACTAATCTTTGTATTCCAAACAGGAGGAGATTGTACCCGATTTCTACAAGAGGTACATAGAGGAGGTTCACAAAGTTATTGAACGCAACGCACGCCTCGAATTCCTTGCCATCTTTGAAGGTAAGAGATTAGTCCCCTCAAACAACCACGCAGTAAAGCGTATCAAAATTAACCACAACCATTTCGTAATAGAGCACAAGAGGACACGTAAGTCTCGCTCTGCCATTGCAGATTTGGTCTCTGCCAAGATCAACTCCCTCAACGAGCAAGTGCAAAACTCAAATCTCTGGAGCAACCTGGAATTCAGGTTAATCTCTTTCTTTCTCAAGCATTGTCTAGTAATACGATAGATTAGTATCTAAACAAAGATTGTCATCCATCCTGAACTGTTTTGCTCTTTTGTTTTTTTCAAACTATCATTAGGAAATTGGTACTGTCAGAGGCGTGTCCCCCCGTTCTGTTGGAGACCATAGGTTTAGACGCTTTCGTCCAGAGAGTGCCTGAGAACTATCTTCGTGCCATCTTTGGAGCCTACCTCGCCAGCAGATATGTCTACAAGTACGTTGTGACCTCTCTGCGCGCGCGCTCTCTCTCTCTCTCTCTCT
>CDFI01105911.1:13279-26151 GCA_000826405.1 Acanthamoeba divionensis | reverse complement strand
ACACCACAGTGGATGGAATGGTATCATACGTTTATCCTGTGCTCTAGCTCATGAATGATTTCACGCACTTCGTGGGGTTTTCTGACATTCACCAGCAGTCGCTCTCGAAGGTCGTCATGCGCTTCAAAACTGTCAACAGACAACACGAAGATATCTTCAATTGAAATGGCATAAAGAGGATACGATTTGAAAGAAGCCATAGCCTCAATCAAGAATCATAGTGCAGGTGAGGAGGGATAAAGAGCTTCGGGATAAGAGAGGAAAGGGGAGCATAAAGGAGAAGAAGTGACGCACTGTTTCTTCAAAAGTTTGCAAAGGTGGCCGCGCATCATTTTGGCCTTAGCAGGGTACTTGACGCAGTAGTCAATATATTCATGAGCAAGCGAGATCTTATCAGGTGTGGTATTGGAATACAGAGCTGGATTGTATAGTGTCGCTACAGCTGCCATCACTCCACAAGCCTGCATGTTGATGAAGTTGTATGTTATTCTTGGTGTTTGCAAATTAGTGATCCGTTCATCCTCGCCACCTCTGCTCTCTTGACCTCTCTGCTTACATACACCAGTGGCTTTGAGACACGGTTCTATGTCGTCGAAAGCGTCTATACTGCCATTGGAAAGTACAGGAATCGAAACAGATTCCCTAACTCGGCGAATGGCGTCCCAATCAGCAGGCGTTAAGTTGGCTCCCTTGTTGTCCCTCGTACGCCCGTGCACGCATAACAACTAATCCAATTACATTGCCACCAAACAGAGCCGATCATTGGTAATTAGTCCTCAGAGGGCAGAAGGTCAGTATTAGGGAATAAGGTGGGAGAAAGCTAAAAAAAGATGTACCTGAGCTCCAGACTCCTCGAGAAGCCTTGCAAGGGCAATTGTGTCCTCAAGGTCTGGCAATAGACGTATCTTCACCGTAACAGGAATTTTAAGGTTGATGTGTAAAGTAGATACTGCAATGAAAGGGAGAAACAACTGTCAGTGCTGGCTGAAGAAGAGACAACCATTAAACGTGTGATTCGCAGTACTCACCCATCGTTCGAAGAAGTGGCCAGTTGGGTTTATCTAATAAGAAAGCACCATAGTTCCCCCTCTTTGCAATGTTTTGTGGACATCCCAGGTTCACTGTTATGAGAGTTAGTTGATGCTTCCACGATCTGAATAGTGCTGAATTTCCATAAAATTCTAAACAAGAGACTTACAATCAACAGCGTCACAATGATCTTCCACATATTTTGCCGCTTGAAGCAAAAGGTCAGGATCGTTGGCACAAAACTGCACAATGAGTGGTCTGTCTTCGGGGCAGGTTGAAAACTCTTTCTTTCTGTAATATAATTGGAGGTGAAAAGGATGTGGTATACAGAGTGAGAATGAAAAGAGAGAAGAAACGACCAATAACTTAACGGGTGGGCACTTGTTTTCAAACCTGTATTTGGAATCTAATGCAAAATTTTTGGAATGGAACATGGGGGTATAGCATAGCTGAGCCCCATACTTTCTGCACAACATACGAAATGGCAGTTCACTTGCGTCCACCTGAGCATTATACATTCAAAGGCGTGTGGGGGGGGGGTAAGAGACAGTAGATGTAAAAGGAGTGACATAACAAATCCTTGTTGAAGATTGACTTGAAAAGGAAGAAGGGATATTGTACCATGGGCGCAATAACATATTTTGGAGAGCCAAGAACTTTGTGATAAAAATCCCAAGAGTACATTTTCTTGTGTACAGGCTCAGACGTCCCTGTGGTCGCCACATTCACGCCCTGCAACCGGGCATCCTGCTCTTCGGTGTCAAGATTTCGCTCTGGGTAGTCACAATCACAGGCAGCTTCCATTTGTGATGATCTCAAGTAATCTGATGGATTTTCTCCTAACTGCCACACCCTAACGGCGCAAATCTCAACACAAGCCCCAAAGAAAGATTTTTACGAATTTACTGCGATTTATAACTCCTTAACCCCGGCATTGAATTTGGACAAATCAAAAATCATAGAAAAATCTTTTTAAGGAGCCTTAACTTTTTTACATTGTCTTGAAATATATTTAGCTATTTGGATTGTGTTCATGACAACAACAAAAAGGGTGTATTTTCTGATCATGGATCAATCAACAAGATGGAATCCTTTGGAGAGAGAACTGGAACTGTGGCCATGCATAAATATGTACACACATACAATGTGCTCTACAACTCTGCTCCATAGTTTGTGAGGATGACATACCAGGCATGAATAATACCTTAGGGGGCGGAGAGAAAAAGAGAAGAAATGTTATTTAAGCAGTCACACACAAATAGAGAAGAGTTTCTTGTACCTCCAATCCAAAAGCCGACAATGCAGAGAATGATATTAATGCAGAGATGAATGTCAATTCCTCGCTTTATAATGACTGCAAGTGGTGGCAAGAAGATCGCCAAGATCATCAAGAGGATGTCGCCCAGAGTCAATCGTGCATTCATGTCGCCCATATGAGACTTCTTTCAAAAAAACGCTCCTTGCTCAATGAAAGTGTCACAAATTGTCGAGTGTGGGTGTGGGTGTTATCCCCCCCCCCTTTGGCCAGATATGGTCTGCCCCCAAGTTGGGAACAGGCCACAATCCCACGGAGAACAAACGGATATTTCTAATATTTCCCAACCAATAGGCATATTTATTTTTTGAATTTAATTGGCTATTGGATTACCCGTTTACAAATCAAAAATCAAAACTGGTTTACGCATTCTTCTAGACGAATCTGGCAAAAAGGACTTCTCGAATGTAAAAATCTAGAATATTCTAGGAAGGAAGAGCAGCACAAATGCTGCACAAAAATTGCAGCATGAAACACCCAGTGCTTTGTTGTTGTTGGCTGCAACGGCACACGAAGATTGTTCACATTCGCTGTTTGAATTCACAGCGAACCTCCTTTGCCCCTTCAATAAAACCCCTTCTCTCCCACAAAGATGGCCTTTCGTGATTTAGGATCAGCGAAGAAAAGTGTCTCCAAGGAGGGCTGGGAACAAAGCGAGTTTCCCATCCTGTGCGAGACCTGCCTGGGGGACAACCCCTATGTGCGGATGGTACCTCCTCCTTAGTCCCCCATCAGAGCTACATAGTAGAATTATGAGAACAGACTTCCGCCTCTTTTTCTTTGGATGTGTCTCATTTCAGATTGTGCTTTTTTTACCCCCCCCCCAAATCACTCTCTAAATCCATTTTCCCTCATCTGGACAACAACAGACCAAAGCCAACTTTGACAAGGAGTGTAAGGTCTGTGCTCGCCCCTTCACAGTGTTCAGGTGGCGGCCTGGATCCAAAGCTCGCCACAAGAAGACAGAGATTTGTCAAGTCTGTGCCAAACTAAAGAACATCTGCCAGACGTGCCTTCTCGACCTGCAGTATTGTAATTACCCCTCTCCTCCCTCTTTGTTTGTTTCATTAGATTCCAAAGAATTCTTTTTTTGCGCCTCTGACCGCCATCACTTTTCTTGACCTCCAGGTCTGCCTGTCCAAGTACGAGACAGCCAGGTCAAGAACGCAGAGCAGATTCCACTTTCAGAAGTGAACAGAGAGTATTATGCAGACCAAGCTGAACGCGCTGTAAGTGCTCTTCAAGAAACATTTTGTTTCTATGCTCCTGCATGTCGATTATTAACCTAATTTTGTTGCACTTCGCAGGTTGCACAAGGCAAAACAACCTATGGTAAAATGAACAGTCAAATGAGCGAAGTACTGAGAAGACTGCAAAGGACACAACCTTATTACAAGCGAAATGAGGCACACATCTGCTCATTTTTTCTCAAAGGAAATTGTAACCGTGGTGCTACTTGTCCTTATAGGTAAGTAGTTGTGTCTGGTCATCTGTATTAACATTTTTCTGAAACTCATCACTGTATTGTCTCATTTTCCACATTGTCAAGACATGAGATTCCGGAGGACAAGGGTGATTTAGCGCAGCAAAACATAAAGGACAGATACTATGGTGTCAACGACCCGGTGGCTAATAAGCTATTGAGGAAAGTTGCGCAGATACCCAACCTTCAGCCACCTGCTGACCCAGAGATCAAGACACTGTATCTGGGCAATGTGACCCCTCATGTTACAGAGCAAGACATACAGTACATATTCCCTCGCTTCATCAATTCATATAATTTTTCTTGTTGCAGTCGGTCAATAATTAACCTAATTTCTTCTATACAGTGATCACTTTTATGCGTATGGCGAGCTGCTGCAAGTTCGAGTGGTTCCTGACAAATCGTGTGCGTTCGTTACCTATAGTACAAGAGAAGGTGCAGCGAAGGCCTCAGAGGCTCTCTTCAACCGCCTTAATATAAAGGGCACGCCTATACGCGTTTCTTGGGGCAAGCCGCACGCTCAATCTGGAGGTACAGAGAAGCCACAGCCTTTCCCAGCACAACACGGAACGCATACTGAACGATGTACTAATATCTTTGTCCAACAAACTAATTCCAGCTCCTCCTCCGATGGGTCTGCCTCCTCCTCCTCCTGATTACTATATGCCTTCATTCCCTATGGGCCCAATGAGTGTGGCACCTCCCCCTGGCATAGCTCCACCTCCAGGTTTGATACACAACTTTTTGTACAGCCAACACTTCATTCTGATACTAATGCCTCATCTGCATTGCATCTTGTCCTGCTGATACCCTCAGGAGTTCTCCCACCTGGAGTACGACCTCCCCCAGGTCTTCCTGCTCCTCCTCCAGGGCTAAATTGGGGTGGCCATCCACCAGGTGTGTCGGCAACTGCGAAGCCCATTCCCATCACTGCTTACTACCCTTCCATGGACCCTCACCGCATGGGCGCAAGACCAGAAGAAGATCCTGCTGGTAAGTTACTCCCACACACCTTCATGTTCTTTACTCTGCGCGCTCTCTCTCTCCTCTTTCTGTGTGTTGGTTGTGTGTTGAGTGATAGATGTCTCATTTATTATTTATTTCCAAACAACACACAGGGCGCCAACAAGTTGTGCTTAATCCTTCCGATGAGGGCAAATAAAATAGAATATAATGGAATCAAAACATGTGTTGGTTTGGGTTTAGGTGTGTGTTGTGTGTTGTGGAATGTTTTTTTTTTTTTGAATATTTGATATCATCGTCGCATTATTATTTATTATAACAAGAATAAAGGAATCAAAAAGGAAAGGAAAAAAAGGGGATTAGAAGGTCACGCATTGCTGTGGTTAACCACCTCTGTTTCAAATGAGAATGACAAGAAGAACAATCACCAAGGAGAGACTGGAACGCAATGATTTACAGCTGCAGTGGGGAAAAAAGATGCATTTTTCAACACAACAAAAATATTATTTCGCATTCCAATCATTCTTCGCAACAAACTCAACCCCCCCCCCAAGAGGCCCCTGCTGCACAAATTTCAAACAAGACAAGATGAAACATATTACACAGCGCGCTTCTTCTTCCTCTTCTCTCACCTTCTCCGCTTTTGTCCCAGGAAAGAGCCCTTTGGTTTCTTCTTTGGCCCCGACTAAGATTCACAGCTCATTTTTATCAGCGAATCCTGGATTTAAGTATAATGCTACATTGGCCACCACAGAGGCCGGCCCAGCCCTCATCTTCAAACGATTTGCCACAAAGAAGACTGGCGGCTCCAGCAAGAACGGAAGAACTTCAAATCCTAAGTATTTAGGACCAAAGAAGAGCAATGGACAGGAAGTAAAAACCGGCCAGATAATAATGAGACAGAGAGGCACCAAATGGCATGCAGGAGAGGGCGTGGCTGCAGGAAGAGACCACACACTCTACGCAGTGAGCCCTGGCATGGTCGAATACACGGTATCTCACTTTCCCGTGCCTAACAGAAAGATTATCAGAATCATTCGCTTCGAAGAGGCCATGCAAATACGTTTGGAGCAGATGAGAAACCGTCCTTCCATTTTGTGATTTCATGTCATGGTATCTTGTCCCTTCTATAAAATAGTATTGAATTCAATTACAGTTCATACATTTGGTGTTGTTGCACCGCTGCTTGACAAGATGGAGTTCTTGCTCGAGGGGGGGGGATTAAAGAGAAAAACCGATGAAGCCAACGTATTTCAAATGGAATGGAATTATCAGCAGTCGATGAAAAAGAGCTCCTCTCTCTCATCGAGGGGGTGGTATCTTGTCAGACAGAAACAGTTAGCAGAAAAGATATAATTAGCGTCGAAGATCATGAAGAGGACGTAGAAATCACAAAGTGTGTAAAGCGAAAAGGAGCAGACGAGAGTTCTGCCATCATTGTGAGCGATGAAGAAGAGCTCATTGATTTTAGTGTTCCATCAGCATCAGTAGGAAAAATGATGCAAAGTTTTGAGGACGATGACAATGTTGAGGATGATGTTGTGGCCCTTTATGAGATCATCAACATAAGAGATGACAAAGATAAGTTTACAGCATATCTTCAGGGCTTGGGGCGCCGCCCGGAACCTTGCGATGGCCAGCCATCTTTCTACAGGAGAGGAAAGCCAGATTGGTCGACACTGCCTGCAGAGCTTCTTGTCTACTTGTTCCAGTTCGTGCATCCACGGATCCTCATCGAAAGACTCTCCAAGGTTCTTCATCCCCCCCCCAAAAAAAAGAGAGATTTTCAGAAACCTCACGGCCACGATGCTTCTACCAGGTATGCGATCGCTGGCGAAGTGTTGTGAGGTACATTGTGCACAACAAGGCCACAGACTATTTCTGGTATCTTGTGTGCACTCCCAGTCTGCGTCGTGGCCCTTTCAAAGGCCACACCCCGCTTCCTTTCAAAGGTTTGATAACCTTTCTTCTCCATCTCCCTTTGCTTGCAACGATTGTTTGTAATGAAATGAACACATGGTTTTCATACTTGGTGGCGAAGGTGGCAGCCAAGAAGAAGACACAACGCAATACAAAGATGTGTACTTTGCGCGCCTGAGACAAAAGGCAGATTCCCAAAAGAAAGGCATTTCCACTGCAGAGAGGATAAACAGAACAATGGAAGCACTGGCCAAGAAGAGAAGGAAATTGGCGAAGTGATGAATTTCGATTATTGATTGGCGGAAAGGCGCCTGAAGGTAAATTTCCGTTTGATTTTTCATTGAACAAATAATTATCCGAATAATTTTTGATTGGCGGAAAAAAGCAATAAGACGACATTACACATTCCGATCGTTCTTTCGAAAATGAAATAATCAATACAACCAATGAGAAATCGCAAATACGTAATTGCTCGTCCTCACAAAAATCAATCAGCCACATAACTGTGATTAGGATCTCCGGACTTTGTAGAGATATTCAGAGAATGTCGGCGGTACCGCAGGCAACCCAACGGAAGAAGTCAGTTGGCGACATTCTTTTGGACATGCGATGCGGTGGCCTGTATAGTTTGTCTGTACAGAGATGTCTTATGTCGACATGGTGGATGGGAATTGTTTTGCGAAATTAATTGGCTGATGGGGAGGAGCGAAGAAACCTTTTTTTTCTTTTGCAGAGAGAGAGAGAGAAAAGGGGACTCAGAAGAAGACCGAAGTGAGTGAAGTGGGCTGTTCTTCTTCTTCGCTTTCTCTCTCTGGAACAAAAAAATCTTTGTGGGATTGGCAGTACTTCTACCAGACTCTGAAGGGGTCTCTTTTCATACGAAGAAAAGAAAATATAGAAAGAGAAGAGTTGCCTTATTTTTGGATTTTTTTTTTGAGGGCAATCAATCAAACAAGGCTTGCAGGAAGAGTTGAGCTCAAGTCTTCTTTCTCAGCACAAAGTGCACAGGTGCTTTTTCCTTCCTTTTGATATTCATCTCCTTTCTGCATCTTTCAAACAAACTGAAAAGATCCAAATGCCTGATGGTGCTGTGTGTGAATGACCTGTTAGAATTGTTTGATCAATTGTTGAATGTTTGGTTCTTCTCCCTGTAACAGTCAGAAGAAGAAGAAGAAGCAGACAAAAGATCTCGAGTGATTTTGACAAGATTCTTCATTGTAAGTGGTGTTATTTTCCCATCCTTCAGTTCAGACTACATTTTTAATTCAATTCTTCTTTGGGCAAAGAAAGTAGAGGATGAAAGTGCGAGCGACAAAGCATAGAAATGATCTCATCTATGAGTGGGACCTCTGCGAGGAGCGTTCTGCTGCATCTCCCGAGTCTTTGAAGCGCACAATTGGCAAAACACGACGAGTAACTGTCGCTGCAACAATCACATCACCAACAGCAGCATCGCCTGAAGCATCCAGAAGACGACGGGCCTCTTCGGCTGCTGCTGCATATTCCTCCTCTTCCAGTGACCTTGTTGGCCATTCTCCCAAGCCTAGAAAGGTGCAACTCCCCCAGAGCCCATGGCCGCCATACATCTCTCTCTCTCTCTCTCTCTCTCTGTGTGTGTGTGTGTGTGTGTGTGTATGTGTTTCCAAATCCTTCTTCGTTCCTTTCTTTGCCAAAGGAGTACAGCGTATCGAATCTTCAAAACTAATATGCACCCTTTTAGAGAATTGCACAACAGTCTTCCTGCAGAGAAGAGACATCAGACGATGGGCAGCAGCGACACCACAGCTCACAAAACCAAGCTTGCAACCAAACAAAACACCTTCCCTTTCATCAGTCCGAGAAGGCTGAGCAGAGGCACAGGGACTCTTCTGCACCCAAGCCTGTCTATCATGCTAGTGATTCCATACTGATTGAAGAGGAAGATGATACTGACCGGCCAGAGGGGCAGTGTTTGAGTCCAAGAGCTAATGTGCAGAAGGCTCAACGTTCGAAGACAGTTAATGGTACTCGGCTAGTTTACCTCTCTTCCAGAACATGTTCTAATCAGATCAGATTTCAGGTAAGGGAAGAGTTCAATCTGAACCCAATTTGAAGGTGGCTTCATCTCCAACGACAGGAGATAACGACAACCGTTCCCCCCTATTCAAAGAACAGAGCCGTTGTGAGACAGTTGGCATGGCACACAACAGTCCTCTTAAAGGCAGAGACAAAGTCCCTCCCATGCTGTCGAAAGGTAAACAACTGAGCTCTCACTGAACCCCCCCCCGTATTGGATAAATTTTTACTCCGTCAACATTCCTGCTTTGTAGTTCTTCAACTCTTCACAGCACAGTTCTGTGACAGACATCAACAACATTACCATACTTTCATTTATTGTGCTGCTGTCTGTTTTTCTTGCTATGATGGACATAATTAAGAAATGAAGCAGTGCATTCACTTGAGTATGTATTCTAATACTTGGTAAACAAGAAAAACAAAAGAGGTTATAATGTTGTGGTTGTAATACCAAATTTGAAGTATGTTGCAGGAGGCCCATCAAGATCTTCCTCATCACTATTTCACTTTCAAGTAGGTTACTGTCATAGATTTCTCATAGTCTGTTCTTCTTCCTTTTAGTAGTGAGGCAAACGGCTAGCTACTACAGTCCCCCTGTGCCAGCAAGGGTTGGAGAGAAGGATTCATGGAAAGCTCACAAGCGCAGTCGCAGCGGCGACCTCATGACAGGCGAACAGGCACCCTCCTTGCCCCCCTCTTCTTCATCTTCAAACTCCAAGCACCGGTACACCAGTCTTACGAGGAGCAACAGGTTCTTGTTTTTTTTTACTTCTCTCAAAAAAACTCAATGGATTTATCTCTTATACACCAGTGCGTGGGTGTGTGATAAAAACGGTGACTGCGGCAGAGGTGCTCCCCTTTTCCCTCCCGTCTTTGAAATCGAACGAATAGACACTCTTCTTTCGCTGGTGAGTTCTACTTTTCTTCTCCATCTCTCTTGCTTGCATTAATACTCCCCCCCCAATTTTTTTAAAACAACAGCAAGGATGGCAATTCATGACGCTCGAGCTTCATGTGGTTCCAATGGGGAAGGGAAGAGAAGTTTTCAGGATCTTTTCTCACTTTGGACTCTATTCTTTCCCAACTGCTCCACCTTCGCCCAGCTTCCTCAGAGGAGGAATGATAGGGAAGGAGGGAGTGATTGCAAGCGAGGAAAACAATACTTCCCCTCCACCTCCATCTCCAAACTTTCTAAGGGCTGGAATTGGAGGAAGACAAGGAGGAATGACCAATGGGCCTGCACCTTCTCCATCATCCTCTCCTGGTCTGCCAAGGGCAGGAGGCCCTCCGACCCTGCATCGAGACAGGAGAGAGTGCAGATTTTTTACCAAAAGGTCCAAAGCTGAGGTAAGTAGTAGTGAGTCTCTTCATTTGTTAGTCTTCGTCCATATAACGGTTGAACTCCGCTTTTCTATCCAGGCATTTTACTTAGAACTTTTGGAGGGAATGATCAGAGTGGGATATAAAAGAGCATTCTTGCCCCCTTCTCCTTTAATGGGGTCAGCTGAGGTACACTCTTCCAACCATTCCCAGCTGCAAGAGACAAACCCATATTCTTCCTGTCAATTGACTCGTTCTTCTCAAAATTTAGGCTCAAAAACAACTCATAAGGGGCGGAGAGCTCTTCAAGCTTGTGGAGTTATGCTCTTCAGCCAACTCTTCTCTTACTGCCTCCCAGCAAGAAAAAGTAGCAAAGGAGGTTTTATACCTGCTGAAGCATGAACGTCCCTCTTCTCCTCTCTCCAAGACTCTGCAAAGCAAGTCGTTCGTTCGCTACGTCCTCAAGAACGCCTTCTTCAATTTTTATTTGGACAATTTTCACCACCACCAGCAACAACAGCAATCCCCGGCCTTGCGTAGAGCGCCATCATCCAATTCTGATGCAGGCGCCAACAGCGGTCTTTCAAGATCTCCCACAAATAACATCGACCGCCAGCAGTCAGAAGATAGCAGCAGCAACAACAGCAACAAGAACTCAGTCCGAGACTTGAAAAAGAGCTCTGCGTTGATTAAGAAGTGGAGAAAAGTCGTACTGAGCATAATGGACTCTATAGAACGGAAGAAGGCCGACAAGAACCTTTCCTACGAGAATTCAGAGACCACCAGTGCCAACGAAGTCCATTGCCATTTCATCAAAGAGTTGGCTCAGTCAGACCTGAGCCAGTTTTATTTGCTAGCGCTGGTCAGCCCTTTTGCAAATTTTTCTGACCAACACAAGCAAAAGGATAGCGCCAACAACAACAACAAGACGAAGTCTGTTGAGCTCAACAGCGGCAGCTCGTCTTCTCGTAGTGGAGCCACCACCACGACAACAACACTGTTTGGGTTTGACAGACTCTTCACGATGAAGTTCATTCAGAGGGCTGTCAAGCTCAACAACCCAATTTTGGACCAGTTCTTGATGTTTGATGTATCTTCACTCGTCAAGAATCCTAAGTTTTGTGGCAAGAACTCCTGGAGCCTCTTATTTTATTGCGTGGAGAGCTTGTTCTTGTTCCCTTGGAACAACATTTTGCACAACTTGGTCGGAGACATCATCGGCCAAGTCTTTGCCAGAGATGTGCCCAACGCGGACGACGACGCCAACAAGAAATGCAAACATTTGGAAACAGTTTCTTTTGCAGAGCCTACAACCGACGACGACAAGACTTCAACAGCGGTCAACGACAGTCCCCAGATAGCTCGTGGCAGCAGCAGCAGCAGCAGCGATCATCAACAAAAGAATGACAAGTTGAAGAATGAGAGCCAGAAAGAGAACAGACGAAGAAATAGAAGCAACAAACAGAATCCATCTTCCATCACCACCCCTCCCCCTTCATCAGCAGGCAACAACAACAACTTGGTACAGCAAGGTGATGATGATGAAGAGGTAGACAAGATGGAGATAGACACAACAAATGTCAGTGGTGGCGGCGGCGGAGGAGAGAAGTCCAAGGCGAAGAGACACCAGAAGCTGCGCAGCATGTGGGCAAGCGACGCCATGAAGCTGAGAAAGTACATTCTGGAGAACTGTCTGCTGATAGAGCGAATAGTGGACTACCTCTTGGCACCAAACAACATCAACATCGCCAACAAACTCAACTCTGATGAAGCTGGCAGCCAAGCTTCTTCTTCTTCATCTTCTTCTTTCTCTGGCAGCGCGCGCAAGGGCAACTACGCACATGTGGTCAAGATCTGTAATGACATCACGACGGGAGAGGCAAACAAGCATTTGGCCTCCAAGTCTCTCCTGGACGACGATGACGACGAGGAGGAGAAGATCCTTGGCCTCGACCACAAGCTCGCGGTGCAATGGTTCGCCGTCATACGTGGACCCGAGCTGAGGCACGCCAACGAGCTCTACAGCTCGCGACCCTTTGGCAGCCCGAGCAAACTTGGAGTCCAGTCACTGAAGAACTCCATTGGCAACTGACCCCCCCCACCCGATTTTTTTGGGGGGTGCGTCTCTACTTCGGCTCTCTCTCTTTTTTCTCTTCTCTTTCGCCTCCTTCTATTTATTATCTCTCTCTCTCTCTTTTGATTTGAGTGTATATACAACTCCACCCCTGCAGCAAATCACATCATCATCATCATAACAACACACACACAATTTTCTTTTTTAAAACAAACAATTACAATTATTATTAACAGATTCTTGAATAAGAAGAAGAAGAATAAGAATAGAATAAATGCGTTTAAAAAGAGCCCAATTAAGTTGAGAGGTTGGTTGTTCAAAAAAAAAAAAACTTAACTTGTTTACAACAATCTCCAATAAGCACAAGAACAACAGCAAGAAGACAATGGCTCCTTCTTCCCAAACTCATCATCAGCCCCCCCCCCAGTTTGTTAAATTGTGACACCAGAACTGTTTTGGCAAGTTCTGCTCACACCAATGCCTCATCACTGCATTGTGCAATTCTTGTCTTCCCTCTTCTTCTTTTGCTTTTTTCCTGTGAGAAGCATATAGAGAGAGAGAGAGAGAGCACAGTCAGAACTGCTCATAATAGATAAAATAGAATAGAATACCTGGCTGTGTGAAATCAGCAAAGATCAGCTCTTGGTCAGTGCAGCAATAGATCCGATCTGGCAGCACAGTCAGAGAATAAATTCTCTGCGGAGATGGCAGTA
>CDFI01105911.1:0-12569 GCA_000826405.1 Acanthamoeba divionensis | reverse complement strand
GTGTGTGTGTGTGAGAGAGGTGATGGTTAGCCATAAGCCTTGGCATAGTGACCGGTGGGCTCTGGGCGCTTTCGCGCTCGAAGTGCTTTCCAGTAGCTCAGCCAGCAGAGACAGAGACAGAGAGAGAGAGAGAGAGAGAGAGATGGTTAGGGGTGAGGCCAGAGAGCAGAGAACCCTCGTGGATTCCTAAGGAATGTGTGCCCGGGGGCTGTCTTAGAATGAAAGGTTATTATGTGATGTGTACCTGTGACGCCAGCGACCAGCAAGTTCTCACAAACGCGCATGTCAAAGATAAAGCCTTGGATGTCTAGTTCATAAAGGCATTGCAATGTATCCAGCAACCACACTCTGATTTTTTGATCATCGCCTCCACTCAACTTTAAGTAAATGGACTAAATGAGCAAAAGAAAACAATAATTCCACTCTGGTATTAACCTTACCACCATATTTCCTTCAACTTTCACCGTAGAGATGCTTCCTATGTGTCCCTCGAAGTGGCCAACGATCTGATTGTTGTCCACTGAAAATAGGCAAAACTCAGGCGCTAAAGAGGTGCACAAGCACAGCTTACCCTGAGACGAAGGAATGTACCTCACGTCAAACACTCCGCGCCTGTTTTAAGGCGGTAACAATGTTGAGTAAGATTTAGGCTATTTGTATGTAAATAAAATGTCTCGAATTTCTCTCGTCATCATCCAGTTTATGTCTGTGCTGGTGGTCGATGGAGCTTACTTGAATGTATAGTCAGCCAATTGCTCTCCAGTGCTCAATCTCCAGGCAATAAAGCGTCCTTTCTCACCTCCACTTACAACAACATCATCTTCGATCGAGAAATCAACACACCTTGAGACAACATTGTATTGTTAAGGTTATGTGTACGAAAGATAGAGGAATGGGGAGCTAACCATAGCGAATGAGTGTGTCCTGAGAGGGTTCTAACAACAGTCATACTTTCAATATCTATCACTGTGCATTGATATAGCAGTACTGCCATTAGAAGAATCTATTTTTAAGAATTCTGCAGATCTGTTTACTTGCCTTTGGCAGTGCAATCGACAGACGCAGTGACGCAGGTTTTGCCAAAGACTTCCAACCACCAAATAAGACCACCATGTGCCTTGAGAGCAGAGTTAAGAACATGTGAAGCAAAGTAGCCAAGGAATTGGAAATTATACCTTAACTTTTTTTGATTGTTGCAAGTCAGCAGTCCACAAGATAACCTCCCCATTTTGATCACCAGTCACAAATTTCCAGTCCCACTCTATCCTTTCAACAGCTAAGCCTCCATCCTCAAATATATCATCTGAGTCATAGAAAGTGACAGACAATGGTCACCACACACCAGAGAGAGCAGAGAGAGAGAGAGAGAGAGCAGAGAGCAGAAAGATACCTCGTTTGTGTTCACTTTCTTCGTGTTTGCTCGTTTGCTTCAGAACTTGGATGCATGCGACCCCCACATACGGGAGCCTAGTCAACTTGTACTTTTCCTTCTTCCATCTCTTATCCAAAGCCTGCCTTTGTGCATAGAGGCGCCTCCAGTTGACATCATTGAGTGTCAACGGTTCAGCACTAGATTCTAACTTCGTATGTAGGGTTGGGGTCAGGTTGATCCTCCTCCACTTTTGGACATAAAAAAACTTCCACAAACTTTTGTGAAGGACAAAAAGAAGAGGAGAAGAAGAAGCTGAGAAGTGAAGAGAGACAGAGATATTAGCTTTGAGGGGAGGGGGGGAAGTTATACCTGGGTTCTGCTGTAAGCTCATGGAAGGCCTTGCAAGTGAGGGAGAGTGCCACCATGTCCCTAAGCGAGGCGCAAAAGGAGAGAACCCTCATGGACAGCTCATTGGGCAGATCCAAAAGGAAACAGCCTCCATTATTGTAATCATCTGCACCTTGATCAAGGTGGTGGTGATTCTGATCTTTGTTCTGCAGCTGCATAAAGTGAGGATGGGGGTTCTTGGAGAGAGAAAGCCAGACCTTTCTTTCTTTCTTTGTTTGTTTCTTTGTTTCTGTTTATTGTTGTTTGGATTCTCAACATCAGTGATCCAAAGTCGACGTAGGGTGTGTGATGTTTGAATTTCTATTGGTCCGAACGTGCGACCAATCAAAAAATCATTTTTTCGCTTAATTTTCTAAACCGGGAAAATACCTTAAATGGATTTTAATGGCCATTAAAAGAATTTAAGGCACCAAAAATTTTACATCGCAAAAATGTTTTTATCTTTGTGGTGGCGAATGGGGTCTGGCCCAGAGAAAAGCTGTTTCTCATATAAAAGTAGCTGCTCCATAAAGCCATTATTTGGCTTTGCGCCTATTATTGAAGGGAGATAGAGCAGAGCAGAGACACACTGTGAGTAAGTCATAACTAGCCATCATATAGCCTTTGTTGTCTGACCTGGCCGCTTTTCTTTCAACAAAACCAAAGCCTCATCTCTTCTTACTTTCTTGTGATACATCAAATAGGCCTTGAACACATATATAAGTTTCCAGTAATTCCCTCTAACAAAATGAAATACAATACTGCTAATATATTAGAATCTTATATTAACTTACCATGACCACTGCAGCACTTCTGCTAACTCCACCCTTACTGTGAAATACAATAGATTAGAAACCAACTTGGAGCACAACAGAGATCAGAGAGACGTGTGGGCAATGGTGTCACTGTGTAATTGTGTGTAGTGCGTGTTGAGGGAAGGAAACAGAGAATACCAGTGCACCAAGATTGCTTGTTGTTTCTGTGAGAGCCTTGCTCCATCAATAAATTGGTTACACTCTTGAAAGTGTGCCAAAAGGTCAACTGATGGGTTGTCTTCAATTCCTCTTACCCTCATGTGTTTAAATGACTATGAGAGAAGAGAAAGAACTTCTGTTTGAGCCTTGCCATCACAAACAGAAAACATATGAAGGTAACAAGGAGGGAATATCATCTCTGGGGGGAGAAATACCTGCGGATGTGTTGTGTCAACGCCAATGGAGAGTATGTGGGTAATGCCAAGAGCATTCAAATGTTCAACATCTTTTGAGCAGTTTTTTGAACCTTTTGACATTGTTGCTTGAGGTTAGGGGGGGTAGATAAAATGTTAAGTTCTGTAAACTTTAAACTACTTGGTACCAATGAACAGGCCAGAGATGATTTCGTGTGGCTCCCTGCATGTTGGGCCAAAATGATACTTCAGCACATACCACAAACAATAACAATAAGGAATCTAATTCTGATGAGAGAGTCTCCCTCAAATTGTCAGAATTATTTTTTGCTCACTTTTGCTTCTTGGCAGTTATCCTTCGTGGTTTGTTTGTGTTTGTTGAGCCAGCAGTTTGGGAATTCTGTGCTCTTTTACTTGGCAAATCTTTCTGCATCTTTTTTTAATGCACCAAACTGAGATTTCTGATCTGTTTTTTTTTTCTTTTTTTCTTTTTTTTGATATGCTGTGCAATAAATACAATACAATATTGTATTGTTAAGTTCAACAAAACATCACAATGTAATAATATTTCTTTCTTTCTTTCTTTCAAGGGGTCATGTCATCATCTCTGTGATTGATGCTGAAGTTGGTAGCTTCTCTTTCTGCTTCTTGCTTCTCCTTCTCTTTGGTGATGATCTGCTCCTCATCTGATCTCTTGTACCTCTCCCACACAAAGAAGACGAGCAGCAAGCAGAACATCATTGCTCCTGTCTGGATTGTGTTCATCCAGTCTGTGCTGATCTCAGGGCTCACGAACAGCAAAATCAATGTGGCTGCATTGAATATCAACACCAAGAGGCCACCTGGTGAGGAAATTACAAAAGAAGATGGAATCAGGGATTGACAATTAGAAAGAAATCATGTGTGATCGATGTTTGAGAGATACCTGACGTTGCTTCAGGCACGGGGTAGAGTAGCTCAGCAGAAAGCTCATAGCATACTGGACCTACGGCACCTTGACACAAGCCACCAAGTGAAATTGCTAGCATGAGCACCCAGAAGTTGCTTGGAATCAGTGCTGATTCTGCGAAACATGACAAAACAATTTTTTAGAATGTAGGTCTCAAGAATTGAAACAAATCAATCAATTAAGTAAATAAACAAACAGAAAAGGTTGGACAAACCAGTGAAAGGTGTTGGTAGGCTCAGACTAAACCAAGAGAATGCACAGCTAGCTCCCAGCAAAAGGCAGATGAGTAGAAGCTTGAAGCGCCTTCTGAAAAACAAATCCAAAATAGGACCCACCACAATACCACCTACAATTCCAGCTAAACTGTTTCCTGTATTTATATGACAAGCGTTAACTTGCAGTACATGGTACTGGATGTAAAGTATGCTTGTTCTGTACCATTAAGTTAATTTGTGTTAGGAAAGAAACAATACCAAATCCGAGCCAGCCTGACTGGCTTTCTGAATAGTGAAGCTCATTCAAAGCTTGTGGAAGCACTCCCTGCCATCCTAGGATGCAATGAATTAGAAATATGTGAACACGAAGAAATAGCAAAAAATTTGCAATACCAGAGGTTACGCCTGCTTGAATCCCTCCTGCCAAGACTACCATCAAAAAGGAGAAATTTTTGACAGCATCTTTGATTCCATAAATAAAGTTTGATTCGTACTTGCCCTCTATGTGAGCCACTGCAGCTGCACTAGGAGGATGGGGAGGCCTCTCTCTGTTCAGAGAAGGATAGTAGCGGGGATATGTTAACAGAACCAACAAATGCTTGTTGCAACAAAGAAATTACCTGTAGTATATGAGGCCACCAATTATAGGCAGCGTAGCCACTCCAATTTCTAAGTAAAGAAGCCACGGCATGTCATCAGCTTTACTTACTACGGCAGGACCCAACAGAAAGCCCACTAGATGATTGAAATTATTCAATATTATGCAGTGATTGATGCATTGGGGCGTGGAAAGGGGCTACCAGTGACACCCAAAGAGTTCGCGGTATAAGCCACTGCAGTAGCCGTAGCTCTTTGGCTGTCTGGGAACCACACGACTGATAGCTTGCTGAGTATTTTTACGTGTAAAAAGATTAAGTTTGGAGTTAAGATGCCGTTGGTAAGAACCATGATAACAGAGCAACTAAGATGATCACCTGCAAACAGCCAGCACAATAGGCCCTGCAGCTGCATTCAAAATTTGTCCTATATCATAAAATATATCTAATCAGATTCCACGATTGCGTTGTGCGTGACTTTCTGCTTTATACCTATGTGCAGTGTCCATAACAAATAGGAGTTTGATCTCATGTCAGAAGGCACCCAGCAGGGAATTGTCCTAATCACTGAAGCAGCAAAAACTAAAAAGCAGCCCTGATGAATTGTATTAAGAGTGTGAACAATAGCACTGAAACGAAGAGTTGATCATGTGGGGAGAGAAAAAGAATCGCTTGTGGTAAAATAATTATTGTGGTTACCTCCCAGAAGGCTATTAGAAGGCCGTTTGGCCGTGTTTGAAGCCAGGAAACATAGGGTAGGACAGGAATGAAGATGATAGCGCCCCAATTGAGAAGCAGGTCTATCTGTGCATTTCCGATTTTATAGTAATCCCTCACCTGCAAAACAAAGAGATGAAACATGAGCTCAAATAAATCATTAATAGAATAGAAAGAGATCAGAAGATAATGAGAGACAGGTAATATATATTCTTTTAGACCCGGTTGTTGTACCAGTACAACCACCGCAGTGTTTTTTGACTGGGCGAATTTTTATCGGCCTTAAAAGAATATATATGGTTAGCCTTGGCACGGTGAATTTGGAAGAGTGAGAGGTTGGTAACTGTAAGTTCTGGGTCTTTATGAGAGAGCAGAGCGAGCAGAGCGAGCAGAGATAGTATGGGTTGTGAGTGAAAAAACCCTTGGCGGTTTCAAGTGACCGTGGGTGCTCGAGTTGCTGCAGATCAGCCAGGAACCTTTCGTCATGTGATGTGCAATGAGAGATCTTGTGAGGAGGAGAGGTAGATATGCACGTAGCAAAGGACGAGAGAAAGACACAGAACAAACAGGAAGAGCAGAGAGAGTTGAAGAGTAAAAATCCCTTAGTGTTGGTCTGGGGGGGGGGTAAACCTCTTTGGGCACAGAAGAGAAGGTGAACCAGACGAGGCACTGCGCGAATGAAGAAAAGGAGAAGATGAACAGCACATACCAACGAAGCCTAGTTGTTCTATAGAGGTCCTTGTGGTGGTCCTGCTGTTCGGTTATGGGAAGCTGTCCATCATCATCTTCTCTTCGTTGCAAAATCCCATTTGACTTTGTTGCTGTTGAAGAAATTCCGTTGTAATGGGAATTGAGAGCCGACGACGGAGCAGCAGCTGTATGTCGTTGATGTTGTTGGAGCAGTGGCTGTCTGGACCAATCATCGTTGTGAATGTGGGGTGATGGCGAATTAGAACAATGGCCATCGTGGCACACAAGATCTATGTCACCACGATGCTGCACAGCATCATGGGGGGCACTCATCTGGTGTGGGGGGGGGAGAGAGAGAAAGAACAAAGGAACAATGGACCACCAGGTGGCACCACACCTTTCTTGTGACAAAGAAGAAAGAACTTTTTCTGGACAAGTTTGACGGCGCTCAACTGTGCAACAACAAAAAAAAGGATCAAAACCATAATAGAATGTTCATTGGTACAAACCAATATTAATTCAATGTTTAACATTGTGTTGGATTTAAATAAAAACTGCGCCATTAATTCACTTTCTAGAAAAATCTAGAAATAACCAATAATCCAGGAAATTTCCCTGGTTGGATTCTTTTCTTTTTGTTGTGTCAGGATTGAATAAATGAAATGGATCAAGGCAGGAAAACAAAGAGTTTTCGAAAGAAGGGCAGCAAGAGGGGGAACAGAAGGAAGAGGAGGATAAAAGCCAGTGGGAGCGCATCGTCCGCCTTAAACAAACGGCATGCCATTCATACCACCACAATTCCAGATGGTGCGAGTGAGAAATCTCTTCCCAAAATGCTGTTTTGTTCCTCAAAGATCACAATCCCCCCAATCGTGATCTCTATTCCTCGAGTGATACTTTTTTGAAGTTTGTGAGTGCGCATGAGAGCGTTCTAGAGGGTCATCGCACCCCGTCACGCCCCTCCTCTTTAATCTCTTCCAATTGCCAGGAATTACCTATCTCTTCCCCCCCCCCATAAGCCACAATCACCATACCAAGGCTTGTGGCTAACCTCTCTGCCGAGCCACAGTGTATATAGGCTTATAATGGCTAACCGCGCTCGGCTTTAACACATAAAAGGAACAGATAGTGCAGTTCAGGACCAACCGCAGGAAGCGGATGTGATGAACAGCCAAGTAAAGTGCACGAGCACAGAAGAAGAAAACGGTAATGCTATGCCGATAAGCAAAGAGCAAATGAAAACAAAGGAAGTAACAGAGAACTCCAATGGCAAAAGGGTAAGCAACGGATCAAAGGAGGAACTAGCAAATGGACACGTAAACAAAAAAATAAAAATTGAACAGGATGAACTAGACCAAAAGAAGGTCCAGCCACAAGAGAGTATTGGGCAACAACTACAAGAAGAAGAGAGAATGTTAGGGGAACAGAGTGTTATCGATGAGCTGTTTGCAGCAATACTGTGCTCAGAAGATGAGAAAGAAATGCTTGAAACTAGAACAGAGGTTGCAGTGCCAGAGGCACTAGATCATGAATTGCCCAAACCAGAGGAAACAGAGTGCTTGGCAGGCAAAAAGAGAAAGAGAAAGAAGCGAAAGAGGAGGAGAAAATTGGAAACAGAAGAGGTAAAAAGAAAGAAAGAGGAAACCAACGAGAACCTTATTAATAGTATGGAAGGAAATCATAATGAGAGCATCCCAGCAGAGTTGAAAGTGGCCTTATGGAATTTTACTGAGAATTGGAGCAGTCCAACAGGTGAAGAGAAACAACAAACCATAGAGCAGGAAGATGAAGAAGGGCAATCAAAAATCGAAGAGAAAACTGAGGAACTATATACTAATAATCAAATAATATGCAAGGAAGAGGAAGAGGAAGAGAAAGCGCAGGAAGAGCACGAGGAAGAGCACGAGCAGGAGGAAGAGGAAGAGGAAATTATCATGAGTGAAGGCGACGAGGACCTTGTTTGTATAGATTTTGAAAACAGAACCGAATTGGGACCAACGTCTGAAACTGAGAAGGAACAACGAGACAGTGTAGAAGGAAACAAAGGTGATGCTGAGGACAAAACTTCAGCCGGCTTAAAAAAAGAGGGCTATATTGCTGATGAGGAAGAAGATTTAATTATTGGAAATTTTTGGAGTGAAGAAGAAGAACAAGAGGAACTTGTGGAAGAAAAGGAGCACGCTCAGGAAAGGAAAGACGATGAAAACGAAGATCTTGACGATGAAGAGGAAATTATAATGTTAGAGGACGAAGACGAAGACCTAGGGGACATCATAATGGAAGAGGAAGAAGATAGCGACACGAGCGAAGAAGAGGATACAGAAGAGATAAGACGAGTAAATAAAGAGGTTGGTATCCATATCAAGAGAGAGCCAGAAGAAGAAATACCCAACTTGTTGAAAGGAAAGTTGCAAGCAGTAAGAATGAAGAGTGAATATGAGAATGACACCAAAAGAGACTATAAGATAGAGTTACAGAACAAACTAGTTGCAAATGTGACTCCAGAAAGAAAGATTTCAGAACAAGATCATTCTTTTCTGGCGACTGGCACAGAAGAGCAAATGCAAAACTTTATGCGCGCTAGCAAAGAGATGCTTCAGGTATATTCACTTTCATCAAAACTGAGACCAATTTCCTCTATCTCTTCATTTTCTTTCTTCTGTTCGCCAGAGAGGAACTAAACATGTGGTGTGGCAGGTGGTGGAGGAATTGTTGAGGCAGCCCATAAGCAGTGACGCCCGGGTCCAAGCTATGATGAAGGAAAGGAATGCTTTGGTGAGTCAGAGTGTACTACCCGAAACGGCCATTGTGCTCTATGGCGACACTGGTTCAGGTAATATATCTCGAAAACAGTGGTCTGCAATTCTTTTGAGACCAGAACTGATATATGTAGAAGGATAAAGATCCTGGCTAATAGCAAACCTCTACTCTTCCTGCTATCTACAGGAAAGAGTGCGACTTTGAACTCGTTACTGGGGGAAGAGAATATACTGCCCACTAGCGGCATGCGAGCGTGCACATCTGTCATTATAGAGCTCAGATACAACAAGCTGCAATCCCCACGCTATATTGCCTATGTTGAATTTATCACAATGCAAGAGTGGCACCAAGAGTTAGAACGGATTTTTCATGACCTTAGGTAAGAAGAGAGAGATTTCGCTCAACACCATTTCTGTTCTGATGTTACAATAAATGATATGATAGAGGAGAAGGAGGGCGTGTGATCAATAGGACAACAGATTCCAAGAGCCAGGCCGCTGTAGCCTTACAAAAGTTAAGGCTTATATATGGACCAGAGGTAACCAGAAAAGCCTTTGTGAAGAAGAATAAATCAATTAACAAAAGCTCTCTTGTTCTTGTAGGTGACCAAAAAGGCCAATCTTGTCCTTGAAAAATTGATGCGTTGGGACAACGCTGTAACAAGGGCGCTTGGCACAACCCAGCAGGTGACCTCCAACGAGCCTCACGACTTCCGTAGGCGCATTGAGACCTTTGCCGACTCTTCCAACGATAGAGAACAATTGTGTTATTGGCCTTTCGTCAAGAAGATTGCCATGAGCGGGCCCTGGGATGTTCTAAAGGTAACAACAAGATTTCAATTCTCCCTACAGATATTGGTCATGATCTTAGATCCAAGTCAGCTGACTTTATGGATGGATGTAAACCAAGGCCGGTACAATACTTGTTGATGCCCCCGGTCTGCGAGACGACAATAGCGTACGCGATGCGGTTGTAAAGAATTATCTGAAAGATTCTGACTCTATTTGGATTGTTGCAAACATCAAGGTACCTAAGCAATGCCAAAATTAACAATTTTACCTAACGACTCACAGTCTCAATTCCTCTCTTCGTGCTTCTAGCGCGCTGTAGACGACAAGTAAGTAGTATTATTTGAGGTGTACTTGCATGTCAACAAATAGTAATAATATAATAAAATCATCAAGGACGGCGAAGGACATGCTTGGAGAAAGCTTCCGAAGGCAACTGCTAATGGATGGACAATACGGGTTCTCTCTTCCCTCTCTTCCCTCTGTACGATTACTTTCTAATACCTACCCCAACCATTTCCCTTTTCAAAAGATCTCTGGCGTTTATTGCAACGCACTCTGACATTTTGAATCGAAGTGAACTGGCCTACAACCTAAACCTTCCGTCTACCTCCACACGGTAGTTACTTGCAAAATTTCACTGCACCATTTGCATATAGAGTTTTGTTGTGATATGAGTTATGATACAGGGAAGAATGTGCAAAGCAGCGGAATACCTTCACGAAGCAACGCATTGCAGCTGACTTCAAAGAGGGTATTCGTGAGATGGTTCAAATGGCTAAACACACACGTACGGACGGCTGCCACTACCAATACGTGGACGAAGAGGAAGACCAGCACGAAGGCGAAAGCAATGACGACAAGTACTCTCTTGCAGTGTCTCCTGTTATCTGTACTGTTGTTTGTTAACCTATCACTATCATCTAAGCAGTCTTGGGCACCTGAATTATGATTTACCTGTATTTACTGTTTCTGCAATGGACTACCAAAAGATGATTGGCAACTTTCCACTGGATGGTCCTCCTGAGACTTTTACCAGCATAGAAGACACAGAGGTATGAGTAATCCCAAATCTCTCTGCTCTGTTCTGTACTTTGTTCTTATTGTTTTCAAAGATTCCAGCACTTCGAAGGTTTTCCTATGGGGTTGCAATTAAAAGGTTTGTCCCTTATGTTCCTGGGCACACACAAAATACAATCATTTCTAATCTTTGATCATGCAAACAGACGGTTTGAGACGATCTGTAGGCACGGCCGCAATCTCATAGAGTTGCTTGACCTCATAGAACATTTGCTCTTTGATAGTTCCTTGCATGAGGAGATACGGGAAAGAGCTAAGACGCAGTTTTACATGGGCATTTCCAATCTCAAGAAGCACATGATCCAGACTTCCAACACATTCTTACTACACTTTCAGCAGTCTATTACATCCTCCCTCGGTATGTAGCAGTTTGGCTCAATGTGTAATCGAAGAACTATGAGACTTGAAGATTAGTAATGACGGCTGCTTGTATTTCAGAGTTGAAGCTTAAAGATGGTGCTGGAGCAGCAGATGCTGCGTGCTTAGCCACAGTGGCTAAGTGGGGCGCGCCTAAAGAACAAGGAGGCCTTCACTGGTCTACTTACAGGGTATTTATTTGGTTCATATCTTCTGAGAGAGACAGAGACTAATTTTTGTACTACCTCAGGCAACATGTAAACGTGATGGAGAATACAACAGCCCCACTTCAGGGCCTACAGATTTCAACAGCCAGCTCACTGAGCCTTTATCCTGTGCTATCTCAATTGGATGGAGCACACTATTCTCGGTCACCATCAACAAGCTTCTACAACAGTAAGTGGAAGAAAGAACACCTTTCTGGTTATACCATTGTGCGTCAAACTGATCTAAATACTGTGCACAGGCACAAGGAAGAGCTTGTGAATACAGTTAAGCTATTCTTGGAGCAGTTCAGCAAATACCTAACCGGTCTAGGAGTAGAGGAGGATTTTGTGAATAGAACACATACACAGCAACGACTGTATCACCAAAAACGCATGCAGGACAGTGTTGAGGAAATCTTAGCCTTCATCCTAAACCATCAAAAGTACTCTTATGAACCGCTTTCTAGTTGTGGGCTATCCTTTTACGAAGTAGCTGATGGAAGCTTTATTATTTCACAGGGAAATCTCAAGGTGTTTGACTCCACATGTTAAGGAGAAGATGATTCCTGGATACAGGGCAGCGGCTGAAGTTGTTGGTGCAGGCACCTTTGCACGAATGAAGGTATCCATCTACCTATTTGCTATGATGATGATTGAGTTTGCATCGTATCTAAAGTTCCATTAGGAAATAATGCACAGCCACGCTGAGGCAAACAAGTCCACCATGTTTGTATCAGCTGCTGACATTTTGATTCAAGCTCTCAATGAAATGTTGGCACATGTTTCACAAACGATTCATCAATTGCACGTATCATGCTTGTCCTCTTTGGAGCTTCATAACCAAGGTAATAATTGTTAGAATAAGGCTGTATTTTTCTTGCAAGAGAAGGTTATGGTGCCTCCCTTTGGGAAGTATACATAACAAGCTTAATTGTCAATTTACTTGCATCTCACCTTCATGTCTCTTCCTAGGTCTTTGGGAAGCGCTGCCCATAGACAACATAAAGCTGAGAGATCTTCTTTTGCCCAAGATTTGTCAGCTCCATGAAAAGGTGTCCCACGCCTTACAGCAAGGTACCTAAACCTAAGCCAGGTCTTCTCTTTGTTGTTGTTTTTAGTTGGAATTCACTTTCCTCTCTTCTTTCGTTGTCGTTGCGCTCTCTAATGCATTGGGACCAAAGTCAAAGCTGTGGATGGTGCTTCCAGTGCTTATGATATCATTGCCGCCCAGCTGGTGCCCAAAACACCCCAACATGGGTCAACAACTGTCCAGCCACCACCACC
>CDFI01105906.1:0-13104 GCA_000826405.1 Acanthamoeba divionensis | reverse complement strand
TTTCACACTCTTACTCTTCGAACAGTTGCGTTGGTCGCATGGCAAGCTTTCTTCTTTTGTTGAGGCTGTTTTCTATCTCGCCCAGCAATTTGGCTGCTACGCGCAAGCCTAGTTCTTGCGCGGAATTGTTTGCAATCATTCCTCTCTCCCTTTCAATGAGGGCCTGTTGTAAGAGCTCTGAAGAGGTTTTTGTTGTGAGGCACAGCCTGTGGAGGTTTCACTAAGTGACCTTCTGAACAAACCTTGGTTTCTTAGCTCCTGAAGGAGAACTCTAGAACTGTAGGCTCTACTTAACTCTTAAGTGCACGTCCAGCAATGATTAACATGGTACATATTAAAGAGAAGAGGATCATTTATAAATACCTTTCTCCTTCTCCATCTTTCAATGAAGCTAGTGTTGCGTGTTACTTCTTCTGGCTTGCGATCAAAAAGAGTCAAGTAAAAAATGTGGCCGAAGTGCAGGTAAAACGTAATTGTGAACTGGAGACAACAATTGTACGATTTCTTCACAATTTGAGGAGCTGTTCCTCGTTCCTTCTCAAGTACTGTTTTGCCATAGCTGGTACTCCGCTGCTCGCCCCCACACAAGAGAAGGAGATTATCAAGTCAGGAGGACAGATTTCCTTCTGCCTTTTCTTGAGCAACAACCCGGTCATGAAGCACAACCGAGGCAAAGATGCAACAGATCGCCCTGGCAAAACCTTCAAGGTGCGTCCTGCGTAGCCCATTTCATCTCCCCCCCCCAATTACAAAAACAACATCAAACACTTCACGTTATCCACAACCATCATGAGCGAATTGCCTCTTTGTAAGATTGCTGCTGATTGAATTTTCATTAATTCTTATTACAAATTGCATCTCGGCACCATAGTGGCAAAGCTTTTCGGAGCGCATTGCAAAGCTTAACGTTGATGTGTTCCACCGTTTTGGCTCCATTGAGTTGGCACCAGAAAAGGAGTCAGATTCTTTTTTCCGTGAGCAACTGATAGAATGGTCAGAGAACAACATGACAGCACACTTCAGATCCTTTTTTCATGAAGTGTCGCCATTGTCAAGGTCCTTGACACAAGTTCTGTTTCACAAAGAGGCCCTCGTTAAAATCCTGCTCAAGCATCTGCAGATACCAAAAACGCAGGCCTCCAAAGCCCTTCTCAAGTATGTTTTTCACTCACTGCGTTCTGGAAACTAACAACTGCTTCTCTGGAGCTGTCACTAATTTGTAAATCATATTCCAAAGCTTGTTGTGGGTGTTAGCACGTGACCTTCGATTGCACTTTGTGGAATTTTTCCAAGATGTGGTAGTTGCTTTGGTGCACCTGCTGGACCCAAGCAATACAGAACTCATTGAAGACATCTTTTCCACTCTGGGCAACCTATTCAAGTTTCTCCAGAAGCAACTTCTTGCTGACTTGCCTAACGTTTTCAAGTAACTCTTCTTACCCGCTGTTTAATACGGTTTTCCTTGTAATTTGCATTACCATGTTAGTAGTTAATTGACTAAGGAGCTAACAAACAAAAACAATTGAATTCTCAGGTACTACATTCGCTTACTGGCACATCCCAAACCGTATATCCGCCACTTTGCAGCAGAAAGTTTTGCCTTCCTGTTGCGTAAACTGGAAACTGCACAACTGGATACACACATCCACTTTTTCCTAAAACATTCCTCTGAACATTCGTCGTCATATTTAATCGATGGATTGAGCCACCTATTTTTTGAAACAGTCAAGGTTAGTATTGGGAAGAAGGGAGTGAGCCTGAAAGAAACACGTTGTTACATCTAACATTACATTGTGTACAGGGCGTTAATGGCAGGCTTCATTCACGGGGAGAGCACTTCATCACACGGTTTTTCTATCATTTGCGCCCAACACAAACAGGTGACTATTTTATTTATTATCATTATTCCAGCACCTCTTTTAAGTATTGTACAGTTAACAGTGATTTGACTTACCTAAAACATAACAGGGATTAACTTCGAGATTTGCTTTAAGGCTTTGTCCCAACTCTTCAGACTTATGTATGGCCATTTTAATAATGCCAGATTTATCGATGACAGCCAAGTGCTGTTTACATGTCTATTCAAAGAAATAGATGAACTCATAGAAACAATGCCTAAACAAGGTTTCTTTCCTTAAATTGCATAATTTTTATTTGGAATTTGAAGTTTGATATTTATGTTTTGGCCAACAGAGTCAGAAATCGTATCCCACAAGAAGGGGTTGGCCAGAGTGACCGACATCCTTACTCAATGCGCCCACTACCATGGAGGCCAATTTGTTAAAGGTATACAAATATGCTAAAATGTAGAAGCATTGATGCCCTGTAATTCTTTCGTTTAATCAAGTTGCTATTCTGCATTAGATGGCGTTCCTCTAGCGGTTCAAGCTGGGAGACTGTGTGAGGTATTACTTGATGGTGACAACAATGAAGCAGCGAAAAATGCACTATCATTGGTCACGTTGCTCGTAAACATGGAGGAAGAATTTGGATTTTTCTTGATCAGCGATAAGGGAAAGAAGGCATTGCACTCAATTATTGATCGACTTTTTTCTTTGGAAATCCCTTCACTTGTTTTCTCGTTTTGCATGCCAATCGAGAATGCTCAGCTCTTTCTTTCTCATTTCCTGCCTCATATACCAAAGTATTGCAACAAGCAGATCAATAACCATGGTGAATCTGTGTTGCTATATCTATCTCACGTGATCCAACAAAACAACAATGGCGAAGGTTTTGGAAAACTTGATTTTGGAGATGAAAAGAAAGATGGGGTGCCATCTTACCTGCTCAACCTCATTGACTCTGCAGACTCACCACACCTTCTCTGGGCGGGTCTAAATGCCATGGCTACAATCGATGTTCTCTCTCATCCCCATCTTCATAGTACATTTTGCTCAAAGTTGCGTGGGCTCTTTTCTAAGCTCCTCTCGGAGCTGAAAGAAGGAAAAGAAAATTCAAAATATGAGGATCACACTTTCCTTATGGGCGCAGTATTGATTGCATGGACAAATATAATGCTGCAACAACCTCCTGCCGATGCCATTAAAGGTCTGTAACTGTGCGGTCTACACTATCTTCCACTTTCATCTAAACTTCATGGTATAAATAGGTCTAGTGACAGCCTTTGAGCTTATTATGGGTTCCTTGGAGTTTACCTCAAATGATGCCCATTTGCTGCGCGCTGTACTTCACTATTTAAAATCCGTTAATGAAATGTACGTCGCCCCAGCATACGCTTGAGGTCTTTCCTAACATCTCATACTGCCACCTATTTCCAATAAATTAGTCAGGGACAAGAAGCAGCCTCACACGAGATACTCAATCTAGACTGGCTAAGCCGTCTTTCAGGATGGCTGAGTGATAACTTATGCAATCCTTCCAAACAAACCCGCATATACACCCTATCCATCCTCCTGCAGTTCCCGTGCCCTGTGCCTGTTACCCCTGATTCACCTAACGTATTACCCCAACTTTTTCTTTCCACACAAATCCTTTCTTTAGCGTTGTGATGCATCACAAATATGACACATCCATATATCAGGTGCTTGAGCTGATGTGCGAAGCTGAACAACTATCTTTGAGCATTGCAGAGGCACGCCAAATCACTTTGCTTATGCGCAGGGCTGTTCGCTTGGCTTATTCTCCTACAGGCCCAGTTCTACCTAGCTACATTCTGAATTTGCTGTCCAATTGGTACATTGGACGACTGCATGTGCCCTTTAAACCATTGTGGGAAGCAACCATGGAAATTCTTTCTCAAATTGCAAGCAAAGATATGTCTGCTTTTACTAAGACGCTTCTACACCATCTTCAGACCTCGCTGCATTCAAGTACATATAACTTCTATTTTTGTTTCTATTTTAATATCTTTTACGCGGCGAGCGTGATCGGATGCGGTCATGTTAATCATACATTAGCCCGTAAGTAGTAAAGTTCTGTTCTAATGTTTGCTTATTATCACACAGAAAGGAGAAAGAGGCGAGCAGAGGCAGAAAGTGAAGGCTCTAATGAAGCCATAGAAATAGAAGTTGGACAAGAAACTCAGAATCTACTCAGTGGTTACAGTGCAGCACTGACTATTACAGAAAGAAGCACAGACCCTATAACCTACAATGATCTTCTCTTCAAGACCCTTCAGCAGATACCAGATATCTTTAGCAAGGAGCCCAAGACTATTGTAGGACTATTCTTTGACTTCCTGCACCAGCAATATGACCCTATGTTTCCGCCTCTCAACCTACCACCCAACTATCCGATTCCAGACTCTGCCGTAAGCATTGAGATCGAGGACGAAGAAACAAAGCAAGAAGAGCAGGAAAAACTTCCAAAGAACAAGAACAAAAAACAAAATTTTGGAAACAAAGCTGTGGCCAATGGAAAGCTCATCCATTTTCTCAAATTATTTTCACTGCTTCGAAACCCAAAGGCCATCCCATCATCAAAGCAACTCTATGCAGTCTTTGTGCGTATGCTGTCTAGAAGCGATGTGGAAATTCAAAAGTTGGCCATCGAATGTCTTAGGTACGTTTTCCTTTCATAAGCTCTTTTAATCTCCTGAAAAAGAAAGTCGCTGCCTTCATTATGTTTGACTAAGAGTATTCTAGTTTGTGGAAAGAAGAGCATATCTTAGCCTATAAGGAGAATTTGCTTCGCCTGGCGGATGAAAAGACCTTTAGAGAAGAAATTGCACTCTTTACGTTAGACCCTGAAAGTTCAAAAATCGAAACTAAGCACAGAAAGCATCTCATACCACTTCTCATCCCTATCTTGTACGGGAAGCTTGTTACAAGAAAGGTAATCTCTCTTTCTCCTATCGTGTGAACAAAAGCCTCTCTTGCTCACTCTTTTGCTGTTCAGGGCACTTCTGCCAAGAATTCATTTGATGCAAGGCGTGGTACAGTCCTCGCCTATCTTGGCTCAGTTACTGTTGAAGGTAGGTCTTTCTACATGTCATCAATTCCACTCTTTCGTTTAATGCTAACTTCAAAAACGCAGAGACTGTGTTTTTGGTGGATTATCTTATTCAGCCGTTCGAACAGTCAGTCAGTCAAGCTCTGCAGGTTCTGGGCGGAGATATTTCTGCGCTCATAGCAGGTACTTACTCGTTCAATTTTAGATTAACTGTCCTTCACAATGCTCATTGTATTTTTGGGATTAGGAGGGACCGAGGCACTGGCCCAAATTGGGAGTATAATTTCAACTGTTCACCTGAGCAGGCAGCTTGGGTTTTTGGCACTGTCTCGTCACCTGTATGCACAGCTGCCTAATCATCTGATGCCCTACCTACCTCGCTTACTTACACTTACCATCCTACTGCTCGGCAATTCACACTATTGTCTATCTAAGGTACTGACTAAAATACATTAAACTAAACTATGATGATTGTTACTTAAGTGTTTTGTTTTCAAACTGTAGAAGAGCGAAGGACCAAAGCCCCAGATTCGAAAGGATTTGAAAAGAATACGAAAACAATGCATCAAGAGAGTAGCACAAATGTTCAGGCACATGCCTGTCGCTAAGGTATAAAAATACACACACTCTCTAGGAATATAAACACGGAGCTTATAATTCTCTACTATTATCATCATAAAGGGATACGACAAATTGATACCCGTTTTATTTGCGTGCATGAGTTCTTCCATTGAGCAGATGCCTGCGGAGTCCCAACAAATCACACCACTCCTCGTATTGTTACAAACAATGAGCAGTGAGGAGCCTTTGGCAGGCTTATTTGGATCTTACGATCGCTTACTACCCCAGATTATAGAGTGCTTGGGTTCGCAATGTTTGACATCTCCTGTTTTGGCTGTATTGCTGGAGATCCTTGAGAATCTACTCAATTTTGTGCCTCATGTTTTACACTGCCATACTTCTGCCATACTCTCACAGTTTCTATCTCCAAAAGCGAAATCATCACCTTTGTGGTCTGGCCACTCTCAGCTAAGGATGCATTTCCTTTCACGACTTAGTGAATATGTGGATGACAGCGCACAGGTATGAACGCATAGCTGTTTCTATTGAATAGGATCCAGAGAACTGACATTTCTCTTGTTTCATTATTAGATAAAACTTCTATTTGGGGCGTTGCTTCCCCTTCTTGTACCAAAAGGAAAAGAAAAAGCACTTAGCCAAGAAAATATGGATATAGTACTCAATATTTACAGAAAGAAACTCCATATCGTTGGTTCACAGATGAAAGAGTTTGTAGCAGGAATTTGTCCTCTTCTGGAGACTGTGCAACACAAATCAACGCGTGAAACAGTGTGCCGCCTTCTAGGTGAAATAAGCAAATATGTGCCAGAGATTGCTCCTGTGACAGCCCTTATCGAAGATCTCAACAGTTACAGCACCTCTCAGGTAGATACATATGATTATTCAAGAAGACAAGCCGGATACAAGTACGTTCTTTCTCTATTACACCATTTTCTCCTTCTTTTCTATTGATAAATACCATAGAACAGGTAAAGACTTACTCCTCCTTTTCTGTTAAACAACAGGGTTGTGGATGCAAGCGATTTGAATAGTCCTCTGTATCAAAACAAAGAGTGCGCTTTGATGGTCATATATTCTTTACTGTATTTGTTGAAAGATTCAGATGCTTCAATACGCCTGCCAGCATCTTTTGGCCTTGTGAAGATAATACGCAAGTTGGCATTGATCACCCCAGGGCAATCAGAAACAACGAAAAAAGGAATGCGCTCTATTAACAACAAGGTGTTACTGGATCGGGTGAGGAAAGGATTGAAATCTTCAAATAGAAACGTACGCAAAGAGTGTATACGGTTGTTGATGGAGATTGTGCGCCGAGTTCCTAACTGTCCATTTAAGGATTTAGGTATATTCACCTCAATCTATTTTCTGGCTGTCACTTGTATGTCTGACACAAGTTTTTCTTCTCTTATTAAATACAAAGCTGTGCTGATTGGAAAGCAGGAATCGGAAAATTTCTTCCTGAACCTGTGTAACATTAAGTTGCAACACAATCTTCAAGCTCTTCGAATTCTCCATTCTACAGATGTTTTATATAAACTCAAAAAGGTTAGTGTAATCACTTTCATCTTTGGATGAATCAGCTGCTAATCGAGTGTTATTTGCAGATATCATTGTGCACCATTCTCGTGCCTTTGTTGTCGCGTCATTTCATCTATGACCAAGAAGAGGAAGGAGAAGCACCAATGGACAGCAATTTGTTGCACGAAGCCATTCTTGCAATTGGAAAGATCTCCAAAGTCCTGCCTTGGAGTGATTACTATTCACTTCTCAACAAATACCTAAAGGACATTCCACGCAATGAAAAACTGCAGCATACTCTCGTGAAGCTACTTTGCACGATCCTAAATAACTTCCATTTTGCGACTCCTACCACAAAACAAGACGCAATAGATGCCAAGATGCAGGTGGATCAGGAAGGAGATAAAATGGAGACAGAAATGGAGACAGATTCAACAAAACCTAACGCAGTACGTTTCCCATTTTATTTCCTTCAATCGAATGTCTGCTGTTGCTGAAGCAATGCACATCTACAGATTGAAAAGATAATGATGGGAAAGGTGATACCCCAAATGTCGCAACACTTGGTTGACACCAAAGATTCTACCAAAGTTATGCGTCCTGCTGTCGCTCTGGCCATTGCGAAGATTCTCAACCTGTACCCCCACTCGATCGCCTTACACTTGCCCCCGCTTCTTACAAGTATTAACTCCCTCTTGCAACAAATGCTATCTGCTTTCTCACATACTCACACTCACTCTTAACAGAGGTGTGCCAAAATTTGAGAAGCAGAATGGACGATGTACGTGATGCTGCGCGAGAGGCACTCCGCGGCATATTAAAGGATATGGGTCCTGGCTATCTGGGTTTTATTATCAACCAGATAAAGACGTTCCTTAAAAACGGATTTGAACTCCACGTGCAGTCTTACACCATACACCACCTAATAAAACATTTGTTGAAGGTATGTCAACCCATCTGCTCTAAAAAAACAAAAAACATATTAATTCTCACACACATCAATAGGGCCGTTTTGTGAAGCATGGACAACTAGATTACTGCATTTCTGACGTAGTGCCAGTACTGATAGAAAACATTTTGGGTGACACAGCACAGCAAAAAGAAGTTCAGGTCAGTAGATACATGAAAGCACTGCTAGATCAGAACTGTTGCTCAAGCTGTATTAAACAAATAGGAAATTACTCGCAAAACAATGGAAGCACGCAAGCCTGATCTGCCTTTTAACACATTTCAAATGCTTGCTCGTATTATATCGTATCCACACCTTAACTATCTGATGGATCCTTTGCAAGAGCTGCTGGTATGATGATCCTTCGCACAATACGATGCACATTCGTTTTAATACTCTAACACTAATTTTTAATAGCAAGAGACAGCATCCTTGAGGGAAGTGCGCAAAGTTGCTGAAATTTTGAAGAACATCAATTATGGTGAGTTCTCCAATTCCACGTTTCTTATAGTCTAATATTAATCCCTATACTCTTTATTGCAGGTCTTACCGCGAACTCTTCTATTAAAATTGCTGATTTATTGGTGTTCATCCACCAGCTTGTTTCGAATTTCATGTTCCCCAAAGTTAAAGGTCAAATCTCGTTATTCACTGCAAATGACCTTTTTCTGTCTTGCCTTTTTTAATATTAAAATATGCCACATTTACTAATGCCACATCCTATTTTACAGAAGAGCCTGTTAAAAAGGAAAATTCCAATGAGGGGAAGGCCAATAAGGGCACTAGGTGGCTCGAAGATGAGCAAAAGAAATTCTTGATTGATGAACTGCCATCCCCTGGTTTGATTTCTTAATCAAAGCAAAAACTGTTTTACTTGACGAAAAACTGACTTAGTGAGCCCGTTGAATAGGCCTGAAATCAACAAAAGTAAAGAAGCAGGCCGGAGCAAATGTGCATGTATTGGCTGAATTTGGCCTATTGATTTTATATGGCTATCTTAAGGTCTGAACTAGCCCACAGGAGGAATTTGAACAACCCTAGACTAAATTCATTTTTGTACTGTAACAGAAAGGAATGCTGTCAGCAAAAAATTTGGAGCACAGGCAAATGCTAGACCCTTATTTACACCTACTGACGAAACCTATTCAAGTAACCACTTTGCTAATCCCATATTAAAGATATTTGACAGCTTTAAGACCTAACTTTGTATTGTCTGTTTTAAAAAGGGAGCTCCTGATTCTATTATCATTTTATCTTTGAAATGCGTTTGCCACTTAATTCGTATGAGGCTTCCTTCGGCCTCATCTGCCCTTCCAATTTTGGTACAGAACGCATTGACTCTTCTGGAAGATGGAGATATAAATTCAGAGACAAGCCAAGCATGCATAAAAGCCATCACAGGTAGGGGAGCAATTTTACCCAGTAGCACAACGTAAATGTTGAAGTTAGCCTAAGGAAGGAAATTGAACTTTTCTTTTAAACAATAGTGTCAATTAGTGTTGAGAACATCTTATCTGAGGCCCAAATACGGCAGTTGATTGTTTTGGCTTCTAGTGATTTAGATCACCTCCACAATCATGCGCGCACGTTTGCTCTTCTCAAAGCTATTGTTTCCAAAAAGTTCATGGTACCCGAGGTAATGATGATCTGTTCTAAAGAGTTTACCAAAGATTTTGGTTTTTTAATAATATTCTCTTATATGATGTTTGTTGCTATGCAGATTTATGACCTTATGCAAAAACTAATGACCATTACAGTACAAAATCAAGCTTCTCACATTAGAGATATTTCACGACATCTTGTAAGCCCCCTTTTATCTGCATCTGGGTTTTGCCTTGTGTATCTTATATTCATTACTCCACTTGGAATAGGTTGGGAATTTCTTGCTGTATTATCCTTTGAGTAAAAAACGTTTGGAGCAGCATTTGGTCTTTTTCGTTAAAAACTTGAGCTATGTCCACGAAACAGGGCGCGAATCAGTGTTAGAGATATTCCATGACCTTTTCTTAAAGTTCCCTCAGGAACTTCTTGATCAATATGCTGTAAGTTTACTCTCGTCAAGTGCTGTTTCTTTCATTTTTCGGATGAGCAAAAGAATTTTCTAATCACTTCTGTTTTATAGGAATACTTTTTCTTGCCGCTTGTTATGTCACTCGTAAACGACGTGTCTTCTAAAATACGTAAAATGGTTGGTGGCCTGATTACACTGCTCTTAAAGCAGACAGGCCACCAGGTGCGCCGTAAACTCTACCTCGTCACCTTGAAATGGTATGACCAGTTTGCTAGCACGTTAAAGGTCACAGACGATCAAGGTAAAACTGAGGAGGAACTGACTGCAAGCCGCGGCACAAAGACTTTAGGACGCGCTGCAACACAGGTATTCAACCGAGAGTTCTACATATGGATATGGCAAGATTTGGTGTTGATGGAATTCTATTTCTTTTCTTTAGATTCTGGGTTTGTTTGTGGATGCAAGCCCCGAAATGTTTCAAAAAGAAAAGAAAATGGTCAAACTCGCCTCTACGTTACACGTGTTCCTTTCAGTCTGTGCATCCAAACAGCTAAAAGCTATAAATGAACCTGGTAATTAATCTTCTAATTTCGTGTTTTATTTAGTGTGTCCAGTTGTTTGTGATTTGATAAATCTTACAAGTTCATTCACAAACAGAAGAGGAAGAGGTAGGAGACCAAGACACACCTGCATTGGGCATGTGGGACGTGGAATACTATTCCATGTGTGTCTTGGAAAAGCTATTCGCATGTGCTCCGGCCTTCATTCTTAAAGCCGCTCTAAACGCGCTATGGTTGGACATTTATCGGCTTGTGACCCATCCGCATGTATGGCTGCGTGTGGTATCCAACAGGCTGTTGGGCCAGTACTTCCAAGCCATACAAGCAAACGGAGGACGAGTCCAAGAACATTCCTTCCTTGGAGAGAAGGGCCGAACATTCAATCTGGCGAAACGACTCTGTTGGCTGTTAGATGGCCCTGAAGAAAAAATGCCTGAGGCTCTGCAGACTCAACTTCTTAAGAATCTGTTATTCCTCTCTATTACGATGTATTACCAACCCTCACTAGCTACTCCTGCACTTGCCAGACTTCTGCAAAAAAAGAGACGCCGCAGAGCAAAGCAGAATGGTTCACTTAACACAGAGGAAGAGGACGGTGAAGACCACGAGGAATCCAATGATGAGGATGAAGCTGAGGATGATCAAGATGACGAAAATGAAGATGACGAAAATGAAGATGAAGGAAATGAGGATATTGAAGAGAAGGAAACTGAGATGAAACAAGACGAGGGGACGAAGGGAAAGGAAGCAGCAGAGGGCGAGCACAAGGCTCTTCACTGGCTGTTTCGCCGACTGTCTTTCCTCGCGCGCAAACCAGGCAACCAACGGGTAAAACCTCTCTCTGCTCTCTGCTCTGCTCTCTGCTCTCTCTCTCTCTCTCTCTCTCTCTGTGTGTGTGTGTGTGTGTGTGTCAGAGAGAGAGAGCAGAGAGCAGAGAGTCTTCGTAGGGTTGTGTGACCATGCACGTTCACATGGCTAGCAGGATGTTTTTTTTTACTTTTTTTTCTTTTCTGTTTTCATGTTGTGCAGCGCTTGCTTGTCTTGCGTTGGTTTGCAGGAATGTCGGTAAAGATCACCGCTGAGTTGCTGCAACAGTTCTTGGTTCCAATTCTGTCACCGCTTTATCGCATTACGGAGAGCAAGGACCAAGCGGACGAACAAGTCAAACAGTTTGCTGGGCAACTCGAGGAAATCATACGCAAAACGGTGGGCCACAGTGCTTACTATGATGCTTACAACAAGGTGAAACGCTTCTTCTTCTACTACTACTTCTACTTCTTGCAGCTGCTACTCTCTTTTCTTCTTCTCTTTATTGTAATTATTATTGTTAACTTGTTTGGACTTTGGTGTTTTTTTTTTTTTTTTGATGAAGGTGAGGGGCAGGGTGATGGAGATCCGTCAGGAGCGCAAACGCAAGAGGGCAATCCTATCTGTGGTCGATCCAGAGGCTTCGGCACGCAAGAAGCAGGCCAAGCATAAGAAGAAGGCCCTCCTACGCAAGCGCAAGCTGGAGCCTTACATGGTGAACCGCGACTCGATCAAGTCCAAGAAGTTTGCCCTCTCAGCAGACGACTGAACCTCACCCCCAACCCCTTCTTTGCTTAAAGTTTAAAACTGTTGTTGTTGTTGTTGTTGTTGAGGAAGGAAGGAAGGAAGAGGTATTTAAATAAATAAAACCAAAACAACAAAAAAAAATGCAAAAAGGAAGAACACTCCATACTAACTGGGATGAGGTGAAAACACAGTGTTGTGTGCGTTTGTGTTAATCATGAGAAGCATTAATAATGTGAGGCTACAACCACCCAAGAGGATGCTGATAGCTGATAGTGAAGTTACTTAATATATATCAGCATCCTCTGAGTGAAGAACTATAGTTTAAATGAGTAATGAAATTAAAAAACTTAACTTTTCACATTGTTTCTCTTTGTGAGGTTCATTCCCCTGCAAGCGAGCTCAGGAGTTGTGTGCAGCTCCAGGGGGGGGGGTTGTGTGTTGCAACACCACAGCAAACTCTCAGAGAGAAGGAAAAAAGGGCCCTTACTTCAATGCTGATTGCACATAAACAGCATATTGGAGTTTTTGGAGGCAAGAAGAATTGACTTTCATTATTTATTGTTTGGGAGTGCAACACAAACAATAACACAAGAAAGATGATGATTGCCAAAGTCCCCCTTTCCACAGCACTGTTCTTGCTTTCATTTCTTCTCATCAGCTGCCTGACATATGGTACTCCCTTGCCCCGGCTTGCACCTTTGATTCACTCTACAACCATTTCCCCCCCCCCCAAATCTTAATTCTTTATCCTCCAAAGCGACAGGGAATTTACTTTACTCTGGTATGATCGGAGAGTTGGCTCAAGTGGACGATTTGCAAACAGAAGAAATACAAGATATCACAAAGGTTTGCTCCAGTGCTACTGCTATTGCTTCCCTCCTCTCACAACTAATCTGCATGGCCACACAGTTTTGTGTGACTTTTGCTAAGGGCCATGTGACTGGCGTTGCTGAATTAGTGTCCGTTGTTTCTATATTTCAAAAGGTACTTCTCCGCTCTCTTTGTGTGTGTGTGTGTGT
>CDFI01105891.1:5349-20311 GCA_000826405.1 Acanthamoeba divionensis | reverse complement strand
GATGATGATGATGCCTGGAATAAAGGATATCCTGAAGTATCTTCCTCTTCTCTTGTGCGCAAGCGACTGGTAGTGGAAGAGGAGGAGGAGAGCGAGATCACATCGAAAGAGACAACAAAGAAACAACAGATTGAAAAGGGCAAAGAGAATAAACACAAGAAAAAGGCAGCTGACGCTCCTCCTCCAAAAAAGAAGAGAAAGAGGTGATACCTCCCTTCACAACACCCCCCCCAATAACAAATTAGAGTTAGTAGAGTCATTCAGTGGCTAAGCTCCTCTGTGCTGCTTCCTCAAAACTCTTGCAAACAGAAAGAAGAGACAAGAGGAATATGTGGACGACATAGAGATTCTCTTTGACAAAAGGCTGATCACAAAGAAAGGGTTTGATGAACATTTGAGCCTTTTCTCCAGGCCCGAGGACAAGGCGTACAACCCTATTGACTACGACATCAGAGAGCTGCCAGTACCCAACTCTGTAGAATGGCGTACCTCTTACTCAGGTATCCCCTCTTCCCTTGTTCCGCTCACCGGTGAGGCATGTCTGTGTCATCTATCTGCTATGCCACTCTGCACACACTCACGTGTGTGAGTTTTTTCTAAAAGTACCAATACAACTATCCAGATGCTCAGAATGATTCTATTGATGAGGATGAGGATGAAGATGAAGACCCATCGATTTTTGATATGGAGAGTGAAGAGCGAAAGAGACAGAGAAAAAGGTATTCCTCTTCTAGCATCGACTCTCATACCATTGTTTCTCTTCTCACTTCCCTTCTAAAGGGCAAAGCAAAGGGAGGTGGATCAGGTGCTTGTCCGGTTCACAGCAACCGAGTTTGGTGATCTGGTTAGGAATAAAGAGTTGCAGAAGAGTATAGAAATAGTGAAAGGCAAACATCCCAACAAGAAAATAACTGTCATCATCGAAGGAAAGGAAAGTTTCTTACGCAGAGAAAACTCTCGAATTCAAAAAGCTTATCAAGGTAAACGTGTGTGTGTGTGTGTGTGTGTGAGCAGACTTTTTCTCTTGAAGATTCAACTGATTAACTAAATGAGCAATTAAAGGTCACAGCCAATCCAGTGAGGATGAGAGTAGCGGTTTGAGCCAAGGGCAAGACTCTCCATCCAACCAGCAGCGCACACCAAAACGACCCATAACCAAGCAAATGATGGAAGAAGCCTGTGTAATGCTACAGATTGAACGTATGAAGAGTTATATAAGACTCACACACTACTGTACCTTTCTCTTGGTCTCTCCTGTTTACCCTCTTTTCTTTCAGATAAATGCCATATCCGTGCAACAGTCAGCACAGAAGCCTCAGCAAGATATGTACTCAGGTTGACCCTTGCCATTGCACACTTGCCTTACAGGTATGGCGTGTGGATTCTTGAGAAGAGGCCACCTTTTTAGCTTTCCCTCTTTCTAATCATTGATCTCTACTATTTGAAACGGTATAGACAGGAAAGTTCGTTCACAGCGTTTTGTGCTGAGTCAACTCAAAAGCGGGGCGCACGGACTGCATCTCTCACCGACACATGGATCAAACAGCTCAACCAAATTAACAAGGTGTTTAATAAACAACAGTCCTCTCAAACTCACATACTCAAAACACAAAACAAATCTGCCTTAAATCTATTGAAGTTAATCTAAGTGCACTGTCCCCAAAGTAGGTATCCGTGGCGATTGCTTCATCCATAGCACGGGAGTATCCCACCTTCCGCTCTCTGATGACTATCTACCAAAACGATGCCTTGACCACACAACAGAAGGTTAGACCTTTTTTTCTGTACATTCTTTCTTTTTCTTTCCTCTTCGCTTTTGCGAAGAGAGAGAGAGCAGAGAGAGCAGAGAGAGAGAGAGAGAGAGAGAGCAGAGAGAGAGAGAGCAGAGAGAGAAAGAGAAAGAGAGAGAGAGAGAGCAGAGAGAGCAGAGAGGTCTTAACAACACTTTTTGTTGGCAACAACATAAATAGGAACTGTTGCTGCAGGACCTCGTGGTGGAAGACGCCAAGAACAAGTCCAGACGCGTGGGGCCCGCGGTCTCGAAGAAGATCTACCACTTCTTCACCGACGAAGATGGCACCCGAAAGGTCAACTGAAAACAAACAAACAAACAAACATAAGCATCAGTATCATCAAACATAAATATTTAATGCAATTACAATACTATTTGATCTCAAACACATTTATTACTGTTGATCGATCTAATGGTGAAGAAATCAAAGCTTTGATATATGGGCATATTGCGTTCAGTTTTTTGAGTCGCAGTGAGAGAGAGAGAAGCTCTGAACCAAAGAGACACTTTTGTTTTGTTTTGTTTTGTTTTTTTACTTCACTTCAAAAAAAAAAGGAGAAAGAAAAGAGAGAGAGAGAGAGAGAAAAAAAAAAGAAAGAAAGAAAGAGACTCGACATCACAACTAGTAGTGGTGTGACTACTACTCTACTACACGTTATCCTCCCTTGATGAAGCTTCCTTCTTCTCAACGTCTTCATTGTCATCTTCATTGCCATCTTCTTTCTTCTCTTCGATGTTGTGACAGCTGTCGTTTGAACTTCTTCTCAAAGTTGCTTCCTGTCTCTCTCCAAAACTGTGTGTCCTCCTCAATGGTCCACTTCCTTCCTCTTCGCCTTCTCCTTCTCCGTCTTCTTCTTTATCACCGCCGCCTCCACCGCCGCCGCTGCGATGAAGCCGTTCACCTCTTCGTCGTTCTGCTCTTCTTCTGATGCCGCTGTCGCTCATGCTCCGTCTGATCTCCCAAGTCCCTTCTTCTGTCGACTGTCTAAAGGTTGTTCGATCCTCCAAAGCCACCTCGACCTGCTGGTGCCTGGCCCTGTCCTCCTCTTCTTCTTGCTCTTCTTGCTCTTGCGCTCTCCTCCTTTCTTCCTCTTCCAACCGTTTCGTGGCATAAATGAATCTCTCTCGGGCCCTCTTTGCACTTTCCTTTTGCGAAAAGGGAGAGAACGGAGGCGACATGGGAAGCAATCGGGCTTCTCTTCTCTTTGTTGTTGTTGTCGTTGTTGGCGAGACATGTTGGCCCTTGGCAAGCTCAATTGTCCCTCCTTCTTCGCTTCCTTCCTTCTCTCCAACTTTCTTCGTTTCGATTGGCATCGTCTTCTTCCTTTGCTGTTCTTCCAAGATTTCTGCCTTTCGTTTCTTTTCTTGCTGTTGTTTGGTACAGATGGCAACAAGAGAAATAAATGGCTCCTCTGCAATCTGGGCAAACGTAGTCAAAAAGGTATCACAAACAGATTCTGCCTCCTGGTCAGAGCACATACAAAGATATGAGAGAATCAGCAAATGCAGAGAGCAGAGAGAGAGAGAGAGCAGAGCAGAGCGAGCAGAGAGAGAGAGAGAGAGAGAGAGAGAGTTGCATAATGGAAGAGCATGCTTACAATTTCTGTAAAAAAGTTGAACCCAATCACAAGAAACAAGCTTGTGCTGACCTCCTCGTGAGAAACGACGTCACTGAATAAACACCTCAATGCCTTCTCACTGTGTGGTATGCGTTTGGTTAGTATTCATTATGAATTGGAAGTATTATTATTATTTTTTTGCTGTGAACAGCTTTACCTGACCAAAGGTAAGAAGAGACATGCTAGTGTCCAGATAGCCCTATGATCAAGAAAGGAATTCTGCATGAGCAACAAGAGAGAGAGAGAGAGAGAGAGAGAGAGAGAGAGAGAGAGCACAGAGAGCACAGAAATGAAGAAAGAAACGAATATGCAGATATGATTAATACCTTGAGAGTGGTCTAACACTCAAAAAGTTAGGAATGCACATAATCACCCACTGGATGACAATTTGCTGCTGGCCCTGCTTGCACAGTGCTCTGAACACCTAACGATAAAGAAATTAATATTCTAATCATCCAAATAGCTCCATTGAAAGTTGACTCCCAACCACCTACCTGATATACCACCGAGGCAACAAGTGCCGGATTGCCTTTGACTGTACTCTTTACGAATTCGCCTAATACCAATGTCATTGTTTGTTCAATACGGAAGAAGTCTCTCAGCAGGCGAGATAACACTCTGTACCCAAAAAAAAAAAAAAACAATATAAGAATGATATAACTAACAGGGTCGTGTGGAAGAGAAACTAACTTAATTATGGCCTGGGCCTCAAGGGTAGAGCAGCACTGCAGTTTCGAGAACAGAATAGTAACCCTCTCTATGTTTCGCACCTCATTGCGGCTGTGCACAGAAATGTCAGACATATAAAGTTATTCATCTCATCTTATGTTAGATTACCCTTCTCGGTCTGAAGAGGTAGGGATGGTCTTGACGGGAGTTTGTTTGCCATCTCTGTCTGTGTACATGACCGTAAGCATTAGCGCTAGAGAGTGCAAAAACAGTTCTTCGTCTGCCATGTTTAAGAACGAATGAATTTTGCCTGCATCAAACAACAACAACAACAACATTTGTCAAACTATTTAGGCATACAAGAATATACGCTCAAGAGCCCACGCGGGCAATTAATGAATATTTTCTTTGCTCTCTCTGCTCTCTCTTGGTGTGTGGTTGTGGTTCAAAAGGGTGAGAAGTAACAGGTACCCATAGCAAACTTAGCTAAGCGCTTACGATGCGTATGAGAAAGTGAAAAAGAAACCAGCAATCTATCAAACCCCCTAAATACGGCATTCAATAGCTATTGCAAGGAATAAATCAACAATGGTTAGATTGTTTAGGAATTTGTTTTGGCATATCGTGTTTGGTGCTACCATTTTGTTGGTGTCAGGATTATCTCCCATAGTAATCGCCTGTGTAATGGCACGGCGAGTAAAGTCTTGCTCCTCTGATTCCTTAGGAAACTGCTCAACCAGTAAAAACATACAGCCCACTAAATGCAATTTCTCATGCAGCGTAATCTGTGTGGCTGAAAAAACAAGTAACGTTAAAAGAAGAAACATGCATAGGACACAGGTAACATTAGCAAACATTAATCTTATGTACATACCTGTTGTTCCCTCCCCACAGATACCTGCAATGATATGCTTGAATAGAATTGGCAGGATAGGTATAACAATCTAGGAGCAAAAAGATGAATAGTTTTATCAATATACACCAAAATTGGATAAATACTACACGAATGAATGCATACCTTAGTCTGGCCAGCTTCAACTAACAGAAGAACAGAATTCAAAGCAACAATGCGCATGGCCTGATTATTTAAGAATAAAAAACTTAGTTCTTGTCCACCAGATGGATTTGAGGTTAACCAAGCATTTGTCTCTAACGAAGTGATAAATACCTGATGGGGGCTCTCAAAAGCCTGGCGGAACACATTTGACATATAGGCAGGTGTTACCGTGCTCTCTTTATCTAACACTGCTATGGCCTGTTAGTGATTAGTTGTTTAGTAAGTAAAATGACGCATTACCGTTACTTTATATTGATGTTAGCAAACTGGGGCTATAAAAAAATAAACCTTAGATATGCCAAAAACAAGATGGTGCTGTAATAGATAGTCATCTGTTTGGTCCTGTACAAAGGAAGGGAAGTTAAAAGGTTTTCTCAAGGTAGGGCCAAGATATTGTTGCAATTATACCTCGTCCAGCAGTTTAATGAAGAGTTGAAGCATCCATTTCCATTGAGCAACAGAGAATAAGTCAGACAAGATCGCAATGTTGCACACCTGTGGTGAAATGAAAAATGTTAATTCAAGCCTACATGAGCAGAGCATCATTTTGATTTGTACCATTTCTTTCGTAACGAGAGGGCCAGGCTGATTGGAAAGACGCATCTCAAATGATCTCATCAGCACATCAACCAGGTTGTTCATATCTATGCCCTGTTTCCAGACAAAATTTAGCAAAAAATGAGAGGAAACAGGATTGCTAGATAATTATACCTGCCACTTGTATTGTCTTGATTGCCTCATCTCTAAAACAGATATTTGTCCTGCATAGTAGCGCAGATGCCTCCTATCGAGGTTATGAATATGAGTATTGTTTATCATAGAAAAACAGCACTGAGAAGTATTCATGATTTTACCATCCAAGGCGCTCTATATTTTGGTGATACGGAGATACCAACAAAGAGCCGGGTTTCTGTAGAGCAATGAGTTTAACCAAAGATACTAAAGGTGTAGTCGCTTTCTCAAACATGTCGGCGATCGCCGATCTTACCTGATGAAGTGAGTAGTTCCCAGGGGGTTTGAATGAAGCGTGTGCAATGGAAGCCGTTGCTGAATGCATCCTTGAGACTGCAAGCTCAATCTCATTCTGTAAACTTTGGGAGGGGAGCAATACTTTAATGATGTATGGTCTGACATTCAAGTAGCCTTAAATAATAGGTACCAAGCCAAAATCTTTCCGTTATCACTCTGAAGGTATATTAGCTCTCGCTCTCTGGGTACATGCACAAGCTTAAATCCTTTCCAGGCATTTTCCTCTGCCGGTGACCCAACACCTGACCATAGTCCGGTCTTCACAAAATAAGAGACAAATAGTGTTTTAGTAATGTGCAGTCAAGCAAACATAGTTAGAGTACGTACAGAAAATGTGGCACATGTCGAGGGAGGGAAGCTGGCAGACACTCCCATGCAGGTACGCATCAGCAAGGTAGTCAGAGAACGCATAAGCAGAGTTTGAGTCTTGAGAGAGCACCAGTCCTCATTTACCCTATTTGAATCAAACATAGCACTAAGGTTGGCCCATAGCTTGGTAAATTGTGAGCTGTGGTCCCATGTCACAATGTTCAGCAGCCTCAGGGTCAGTCCAAGTATGATCTCTGGGTTCTCGTCAAACTTATTTCTACTGATGTCATGAAGGTTGTTCATATTTTGCAACAGATCATACTCAAGGTATGCACCTTCCACGATCTGGGGATAAATAAGTTGCACATCCTTCCTTGCTAGGGCAATTACTAGCCTACAGTAGGCATCTAATATAGGGTTATCTGCATAGATATCGCCCAAATAAGCAAATCTCTTACTATTCTCCTTGTACCCCCTAGTACTATTGCTAGCGTTTGCGGAGTTACTGGTATTGGTCGAATATTCAGAAATAAGCACCTCTGTGACCCTTTCCATTCGGATAGGCTCTTTGCTACTGATATTCTCCTCAAGAATCTGGGTATCTCCTGATATTAGGCCTTGGATCTACACATTTGTTGTTCGTTTTACTAAGTTGTTAGTTGAATGGGATTTGATTTGAATACAGGGGATGTTGAATACCTTGAGAAGAAAGGCAAAGAGAGACTGCCAGGCACACTTCTCCCTTTCATTCTCATACTCTGTCAAAGATTCCTTGTTGCTGCAGGACACCACTAACTCCGACATTCTGAGTATAGAATACAATTGCTTTTCCTTTGGCTTTGCTCCCAAAGTCAGGTTATTGAAGTATTGATTAAACGCGAGTCCACAAAACTCCACGATAGTGACCATGTCTATGACGTCACAAAATCTGACAAATCCGTTATCCTTCTTTTCAGCACCGTTGCAATCTTTTTTATCAGCTTTGGGGCTCTCTGGACCTTCTCTCTGTTGGGAAAGGAAAGAGTTGTTCATGTCGCTGTCCTTTTGAAGGAGTCCTATAACTGCTCGAGTTATGGACATCAAGATGCCCCATTCTTTTTTCATTTGCTGCTGATCTTGAGCTCCGCTATTATTCTCAAGTTTCTCAAATCTGCCTGGATGTTTCTTTAGATAGTAGGAGATAATTGACAGCAGGTACTTCAGTAGTGCTTTCTTGACAATGTTGACCTCAAGCAGCTTTCTTGTGGAGAATATTATCTGAACAAGCAACTCCAAATTGAAATTGAAATTGGAATTGATCTGTTTTGCTGAATCAGGCATTTCAAGGAGAGAGAAAAACGTTACGGCGTCAATATAATAAAGTGACTTGAGTCCCATCCTGAACTTGGCCTTTGTATCAATTAATGAGTCCTTGACACACTTTCCTTCGATAAAAGTACTCAGTTTCTGTTTTAGGTTATCTTCGCTCAATCCAATCATACTCGTTTCATGCATTTGCTGTTGCCTTGGTTCTGATCTGATGTCCATATCTGTTGTTTCTTGAATTCTCTCCAAAAATGGGTCAAACTGAGCTATCAGGTGTTGCTGGTTACGCTTAGCAAATGAAGTGAAATCTGAGAAAAGCTTCACCAGTTTCATTATCACTTCCTCTTTACTTGGCTCTGATCCCTTGCCTACATACACCATTATTAGCAAACTTCAACAAGCACTTCAAACCTGCTTGCCCCTTCTTAATCTGGCACTATGATTTTTAGACGTATCCGCAACATAGATCGATTCTGATACTTACGATTATGGGCAATCATCTTCTGACTATAAGATATAAACTCTGGTGTTGCAGCGGCCAGGTGATATGCAAGAGCCTTTTCCACAGACAAGGAGCGACCATTACTCCGTATATCTTCAATAAATAGCTGAAAAGAAACAAAAATTAGGGGGAAAAAAATAGAAAATGAGCATTTACCACAGGCTGACAGCAGACTTACCTTAATGGTTGCAATAGATGGGGGGAGGAGAACTGCAACAGATATCAAATTCTTGTAGGGCTGGGTGCGATTAGACAAGCCCAATATTGTCTTATGACGCTGCCGTATGTGACGAACAAAATTGAACCCAGCAAGTGGAATGTCTTCATCTGACTGACATCTGGTAGCCTGTCTGACCCATTTTTGCACTAAGGGCTCTGATACATGATCACTTGGTGATACAATTTAAGACACAGTTAGAAGGAAGGAATAAAGTAGAAGATGTGAAGGCTGCAGAATTTCAGCTTACATCAACATATCAGCGAACTGTTCATTAAATGGCATCGACCTAATGGTATTCATGTTCTCAGAAAGGGCAGAAATATACGCAACCAGTGCACTTGTCCTGATGTTTGTGAAATCTGGTTACGTACGTATTTCCATAAAATGATAAGTGAATACAGTAGGGTAGCTAGTTACCTGACCACGCTACTTCTCCATCCCTCTAAGCGTGCCAAAGTTGATAAATAGAAACATTCCTCTGGCAGCTTCAAAGCTTTAAACAACCTGTTTATACGAAGAGTATTAATATACAGTGATAGAGTAGTGGGATTTGTTGACATACTTGCACAAGCAAACGCACAGCGCCTCAAAGCCTTCGAATAGGTTGCCTCCAAACACACATGGCAAAATCTGTTTCCCAAATAACGAAGTATTTTTGCATGATTGTTGTGCTACGTCGAAGATGGTAGGGCATCGCTGCAGCAACTTAATAAGCTGTTGTATGAAATGGCAAAGTAATTCTACTGGAAACGTTGTACCGTGAACGTTTCTGACAGTATCTCCTGGTGTTATTCAGAAGAGCGTTAACAACATCAAATCTTTAGTGAAGATTTAACTGCCGCTATTCGATTTGAAGCGGTACAAAGGTTCCACCATTTATTCATGGTTGCGTACTTACGTATAGCCATTTGCAGTAGCTGTAGAAGAATTGAAGCCATTGCTCCTTCTGGTCGGGGCACAGAGGGGTGAATAATAGCTGTTGTGTGTAATATCTCAGTCTCCTCACGGCCAACTAAAAAGCGCACAACCTATCATCCAAAGATAATTAATTAAAATTGATTTTGACTTAAAAAGTGCAACAACCCTGTGAGATTAAGTACGTACAAGTAAGGCTGAGATGAGCCAGTAAGGCGAAGAAACAGCCTTGACGGTGTGCTCAATCTCTCGCACTGACAGAAGCTTACCTTCATTGAAATTAGGTAACGACTCAGGACGTGTAGTCAACGAGCTTGTCTATTTAACATGGGAAGAGTGAAGGGGATCCTCTGGTAAGATAGATATCTTGTCTAAAGGCAAGGACGGTGAAACTAACCAATTGAAACATGCTGTCAAGGAGCGTGTTAAGAGTCTTTCCCTTTTCTTTTTCAAACTCAACTTGCTTCTCCACTACCCTATCAAATAGAGAGTACAATTCAACAAGCTCCTATATGTATATATCAGGCCAATTAGAACATTTTACAAATGCTAGAAATAGTAACAGGTCAAAGTGTTATCGTACCTCTGCATTTGAGGCCATATGGACACACAGCGAACAGGAACCAAGAAGAGGGAAAAGAGCTTCATAGACTTGGTCACAATAGCTATCAAAACGAGATAAACGTTCAGTGGGCAATAGCAAACGCAAATGAAAACATTACTAATAGTATTGTTGGCAAACTCGAGACTAGTCATGAGCAACTTACGAATGATATTCTTGGGTTCTGTATCTGCTCTTGAAAAGGGCAAGGTAAAGCAGTTGTATGGAACTACTAAGATGAGCCTTCTTCAGTAGCCTTGAGATGAATTCGTTTCTCAATTCTTCCAATTCACCTTCGCGCCCGTCCTCTCCCCATTTCCCGCTTGTTTGTGAGCTGAATAGCTCACGAAATAGGCTTTGGTGGGACAAAATTATTAATGTTAAAAATTAAACTTCTTAATGGCTAGGATATGGGAATGGAAGAAATCAAACCTTGAGAGAGAAGGCAACAGGGTTCCAGAAATAGGAGAAGTAAACACACATGATGTGATGCGGAGCAATCTTTCATTAGACAAAATCTGAAATTGAAAATGTTAAAGAATGTTCATGTATATATAGACATGTGAAGATGGGGCAAATAGGCCTATTACCTGTGGTAAGTGTCGTCTTGTAATAGCAAGAACTGTGAGGAAGTCATAAATGTAGGGCAGGATGTGGGAAGGGTAGGGCAGATAAGATTTCTTGCCCATGATCTGATTGATGACATGTCCTAAAAATGACTGATCCTTGTCTAAACGGGCAAAATCAATCTACAGTTGTCAAACAGTCAGAAAAAATTATAGCAAACGAATGACTGAAGAGCTGTACGTACTCCAAATTTGATAAGTTGTGTCAAAAGAAAAAGAATTTGCTTTTGTAAAGGCAAGCTGTGGGTATCCTTGTACACTCTCATTGCACCGATCACCAAGGGTTCAAACAACCGTATTAGCCCTTTGCCTCCTCTATTGATGATTAAAATAAATGAATAAAATTCAATATATCTGAATGCAAAAAAGAAAATTATTACTTGCCTTATAATTTTCTCTGCCTCAACTATGGGAATGGGCAGCTCAACATTTGCATAAAAGTCTTGTGTTTGCATTTCTCTCAACCTAGTGTGTAAACACACACAAGATTAGGTCTTCTTTTGTATCTTTCATAGACTCCTTTAAGAATTACCTGTATGGGTGAGACAACGATGCCTGACGGAGAGATGGTACGTTACTTACTGCCTTGCCGAGTTCATCTTCATTCTTAAACAACTGCTCGTAAACACCTGACACTTTAGCAATAAAGAGTGAGCAAGATAGTGATAGTGTTCCATTCCCTGGTGGAAATGCATTCTCAATTATAACTAGTTATACTAGAAACGTTGACATACTCATTGAAAATGTGTTGGCAACATGAGCCTTCACGGTAAGGTCATGAAAGGAGCGGTTAGGTGTCTGTGTTGCTTTCACAGGGTGAAAGGTGACCATAAACAATTCCAACAAACCAGGTAAAATAGTCTTTTTGTAAACAAGAGTTAGCTCTTGATTAATAGAAACGTAAGAATATAATATTAATTAACTTTTGGTACCTTGGGTTCAAAGTGAAAATGAACATTCATGTGGGATAGTATTTCTTGAGCAAAGGGAACCATAAAACGACCAACATGTCTTATAATTGCAGAGAGGGTCTATTTAAAAGAAGAGAAAGAGTTAGCATCTCATTAATAAGCAGCGGTAGTAAAGATGAAGAAAACGTGCCTTAAAACATGCTTTTCGCATTAGGGAGAATTTGTCTTTGTCGAACGAGATAAATGAATGCAGATAAGCAGCTTGCATCTTTTCAAAAAGTTCAATATGAAGTGGATGGTGTCCAATAGCTCCAAGCAGACCTTTAGTCCCACTGGAGGCTCCTGTGGTAGAGTGTCACATAATGATACCATAGTGCTTGAGCATGTGAAGAAAAAACCTGCATCAGGACGATATGTTGGTGTAGGTTTCCTCTGTGTAATGGCTGTAAGAATTGTAATCACCTTGCAATGAAAAGAAGGAAAACGAATTAGGTTAATTACTCACAAAGAAACAATTTGTTGTTATGGCACCTGCAAGAGATGCTGAGTGATCCGCAACCATTGCGATGTTAGGTGGTGCGTCTCTGCTTTCTTAGAAAGATAGCCTATTATCTGAAGTAAAAAAACCGATCATAAGTCGTGTACTAAGCAGTTAAATAGGGCATTGCATTACTTTGATAAGATCTATATGTGTGTCGATATCGCCAGACAAGGAAGTTGAGGTAAGCCTGTCGACAATAAGAGGTACAAAGTCACCAAAATAGATTGCCATAGGGTTGGGCAGAGCCTCGATATGGCGTGCTCCTTCCACTGAAGCAAGAAAAGAATAAGCAAGTGCTTTGTATTGCAAAAGGGGAGAGGGAAGAAGAAAGGTAGTACTTGAAGACAAACGAGTGTGTATTGAATACGAAAGGTAAGAGTAAGGATGTGAGTAGGTTTCTGCTAGCTTTAGTAGCGCTGTGTAGTAGCCACGAAGAGCATCTTCGTTTACCACTGAGTTTATCTTTGTCAGAAGAATGCCCACTATATGTGATAAATTGTGTAACACTTCTCTGCACACAGGGACCTGAATATGTAGAAATAAAACAAAGTTTGAGAGTCTTGTAATTTGGTCAATATTCTGAAGAAACTTGTCCATAATAATCATTCAACAGAGGAGAAATAACCTTCTTAAAGGAAAGAGGGAAAGCTGTGATGTTGAGAATGCGGCGTTCGATAATGGTTGCCAAATCGTTAGCTGACGCTTGAGGCTTGTGAAGTTCTAAAGTACGGACTAATTCCACCAGTGCTTCTGACGCTGCCTATATTTTAAATAAAACATAAGTTTTACCCTGCCTCTTTTCATGGTTCTCTTGTAGGGTAATGGGAAAGGCTGAGAAGCAGTGTACCGATCGTACTCGTGGCTCATCGGTGAGCATGTCAAATACCATGTTGAGAACTCGTGTTTGAAAGGAAGTTTGGTCTTTAGCATATACATGAAGAAGGCCTTCACGGGACTGACTTCGCTCCACGAAAAGCAAAGCGCTGAAGTCAATACTGGAAACAAAAGCAAGTGCCTATTTGAGTTTAGAACATAAATTAGCGCAATACAGAATAAATATACAATATAATAAATCCTTACCTCAGTTTTAACAAGCCAATAAGTGTCATCTCTTATGCTATCCAGCAAAGCATACAATATTTCGAGAGAATGTGTAGCAAACTTGCTGCCAGCAATGGAATTGAAGCATGTCATTAGGGCTCTGCAAGCCATTTTTCTCGTATTAGCCGACTCGTCCAGCAAGAGTGAAAGTAAAACCTTAACTAGTTTATCCATATCCAATAGGTCAATAACCGGTAATCTTTCCAACATACTTTCTTGTTTCATATCTTCATTTTTGCTGCGTTTTACTGTGCAGACCCTTGTGTTGGGACTTTGCAGAATTCCAGCTATGAAACATGAGATCACTTGCGCCACACTTCCACGCACTAGAGGGTCTGGAAAGGAGACCAAGTCTAACAACTCCGTAAAGAAGCGATTATTATTCACATATTGGTCTTCCTTGCTCTCACGGCTTTCTATTTGTTTCTCTATGGATTCAGCCAAGTTGTGTTGACTTGCTCCAACTTTCATATCTATACTTGGCTGATGTTGGTCCTTTGGGTGGTCTACCAGTGAGAAATGTGAAGAAAACAAGTGCGGGTAGTGTAATGCTATGTAGCTGAGGCACTGTAATATGACAGCTCTTGAACCTGTGCGCACTGGAGGGTTCCTGAATAAAAGCCAGCTCAAACGATTCAATATATCTGGTACTATAGAGGGAAGGAGAGAGTTTGAATGAGCAAGTTGAATGATACAGAAAAAAAGAATCCAGCTCATCTAGCCAAATTCTCCAGGAAGGGTGCTCATATACTGCATTTAGGAGGAACAATATCAAAGTTTAGAACTCCTGAGCGACTGAGTGTCTTGGAAGTTGATAATAAATAGAGAGACAGCTCTAAAGCGATGCCCATTACATTATGATCGTAGTGCACAACGCTAAACAATCAATTTAAAGTAATAAAGAATTTAGAACACTAAGTGCAGATAGGTAAGGAAGAATTATGAAGGGGGAAGACTAACCATTTGGCAACTAGCTCAAAGAGAAAAGGTACATGAGGCAGTATGAGATTGCGTGAGTCCACGTGGCGGCTTTTCCATTCTTCAGACAAAGTGCAAAGTTGAAGCAAACAATACAGCACGCCATACATATTTGCTTCTGAAAGCACTCTCGAGGTATTTTCTTCACTCGAAGCCAACTCCTCTTTGAGGAAAGTGGATTCTCGAACATCGCCTCCACTTTCCATTACTATTGTCTTTTCAAAATCATGTCCAATTTCAATACCTTCATCGTTCTCATCTAGGGTGTCCTCTCTTGGGCTGGAAGCAGTTAAAAGGTTAGTATATTGAAAAGCATAAAAGTGTTAAAGTTTCAAGATGGCATTGAGGTCTTGGACTTGCCTCATAGACAAAGGTTGCTGCAGTGACTCTCTTGGAGAAGAAGGCTGTACAGATGCAGTCTGTTGCGTAGGAGGTTTTGCAAGGGGTATTGGGGAGTCATGAAGCAACTTACGTATGGTATACATCGCAAAGTCGAAAGGCGACTTGGGATAATGCCTGCAAATAGCCACAACTGACGTCGCAGAGGAACGTCTGATTGTACCTTTACAAAAGGAATATGAAGTTTCAGTTAGATCAGAGCCTATAATAAAAAGAGGAGTGACTATAGTAATACTCTACCAGAAGGGTCAGCAAGATTTTTTACGAGAAGTTCGATTAAATAATTGACTTCTTTTTCTCTCAAGTAATACACCAATGTTTTACAAAGTTTGTCCATACACTGGCTCAAAGTTTCTTGCATAGTCTCTTCTCCCTTTGAATCGTTGCG